>CAWUFW010022845.1:0-87233 GCA_963921515.1 Calotriton arnoldi | reverse complement strand
GTAGAAGGAAGTTGTTAAACCTCCACCTGGAGGACTTGGATTGCGGAGGGAGCAGGTCAAAATCAGGAATCACCGGGGCATGATCAGAAATCAAAATAGGTTCGATTGAGGATGAAATGAGATTTTGAGCCAGAGGTTTAGACAGAAAAAGGTAATCTAATCGGGTTAAGGAACCATGTGGAGGGGAGAAAAAAGAAAATTCTGTTTGGTCTAGGTTACATAATCTCCAAGCATCTACGAGATGTGTCTGTGCAATGGTACTATGAAATTGTTTGTGAGCTTTGTGAAGGACAAAACGTAACTGAGATTTACGGTCAATAAAGGGATCCATGATCTGATTGCAATCGCCCCCTAGGATAAACAATTCATCTTTGTGCTGCAAACATTTGTTTGTAATAGTAGGCCAGAAGGAGTAATCTGGTTGAGTTGGACCATAAATATTAAAGACAGTTAAAGAGATATTATCATTAATAAGTAATTTAACTAAAATCCATTTACCATTGTGATGGTCTATCCTTGCAGGGTCTCCCGCCCACACACCTTCCTTTAAGGGTAGATACGAAGCCGGGACGTTGATATGGGTGCAAGGTATTTATTTAGTTATTCAGGGTCTGGGTTTATGCAATATAAGTGTTCCAAAGGAGGGTTTCAGTTCTCCTTCTTCCGATAACGTCTCGGTTGCAGGGGTTGGGGGATCCTCCTTCACTCCTTGAAGGTCTCAGGCTGTCTTGTCCAGGTTGCGACAGTCGGGGATACAGGTATGCCAACAAAGAAAAGAAAGAAAGGATATCTTTAGGAACACCGTCCTGTTGCTCTATTTTCAAAAGGGGAAGGGAAGTGCACCTCCACCAGTGTCCCTACTCGTGAAGTGCCTAGGTGAGGGGTAGTCAGGGTGCCGTACTTGGTGTGGCCCTCAGCCCTGCCCACCACCCCTTTAAAGTGAATGGATGCGCCCCAGCCACTTGCCTGTACCCACAACCCTCCGGGGCCGTGGCGTGGTGAGATCCGGCCTCCTTCTCTCTCCTCGAAGGGTCGGGCTCGCATGCGGTCACTGGGAAACCGAGTCCCGGGTTCTGTGGGCGGTCCGCCCCGCGGTCACTACTCCCGACGTCCTCCGCTGTTCCTTCGCCTTCTCCAGTCGCGTCGCACGTCTCTTCCTTCCTCTCCTCCGTCGATCTCCGCTCGCCTTCCTTCATGTCCGTGTTCTCTGTGGCTTTTCTTGGTTCGAGGGGTGTGGCTTCGGTATTCCGAGCTGAGGAGACTAGTCCGTCGCCGCCACTTCCCGTTGGGGTATTCCCGGCGGCCATGTTGGAGTGTCCGGGACTCCCCACGTCATCGAGAGATGGGGGCTCGGCGGACCCATCACACTGCCGTCCCCCCAGGAATGGACGTGTGGGCCATTCGCTCATAGGGCATCTTGAGAGGAAGTCCACGTTGCCCTGCAGACGCCCCGGAACGTGGAGGGCGGAAAACGTGAAGGGCTGTAGGGCAAGAAACCATCGGAGAACCTTAGGGTTAGTGTCCTTATGGAGGGCAAGCCAGGTGAGGGGAGCATGATCAGTGAGCAATATGAAGTGGCGGCCCAAGAGGTAGTACTGTAGGGCCTCCACCGCCCATTTGATGGCTAGGCATTCTTTTTCAATAGTAGCGTAACCCACCTCCTGTGGAAACAACTTACGACTAAGGTATAGGACGGGGTGGAGATCACCGAGGGCATCGGGCTGGGACAGGATGGCTCCTAAACCCCTGTCTGACGCGTCTGTTTGTAATACAAATGAGGAGTCAAAGTTCGGACAAGCAAGCACAGGATTGTGGCAAAGGGAGTCCTTCAGGAAACGAAAACTCTGTTTGTGTCTCTCTGTCCAATGTATCTTATTACTGGAGTGTGCCTTGGTGAGGAGGTCTGTGAGTGGACTGGCTACTTCAGAAAATGCTGGGATAAACCTTCGATAGTACCCGACCAGCCCGAGGAAGGAACGTATTTCCTTCCGGGAGGTGGGTCGGGGTACTCGGGTGATGGCCTCTATCTTGCTCACTTGGGGTCGGATCTGCCCAGCCCGGATGTCATACCCTAGGTACTCGATGTGGTCAGCCCCTAGTGTCGTCTTCTTGGGGTTCATTGTAAGGCCTGCGTGTTGCAATGTTTTCAGGACATTCTCTAGGTGTTGGAGATGGGTCTCCCAATCGGGACTGTGGATAACGATATCGTCCAGGTAGGCCATGGCATAAGACTGGTGGGAAGAGAGGACAGAGTCCATGAGTCTCTGGAAAGTGGCGGGGGCCCCATGGAGACCGAAAGGCAGTACCTTGAAGTGAAATAAGCCAACGGGCGTGGAAAAAGCGGTTTTGTCTCTGATGCCTGGTTTCAGTGGTATTTGCCAATACCCCTTTGTGAGGTCGATAGTGGATAGAATCTTGGCGTTCCCGAGTCTCTCGATGAGTTCGTCCACCCGTGGCATAGGATATGCGTCGAACTTAGACACCGCGTTGAGTCTGCGGAAGTCGATGCAGAAACGTATGCTCCCATCGGGTTTGGGGACCAACACAATCGGAGAAGACCAGGCGCTATGTGAGGGTTAGATTATGTCTGCCTCCAGCATCGATTTTATCTCCTGTTCTACGGCCCCTCTCCGGGCAGCCGGGATGCGGTAAGGCCGTTGTTTGATCGGGGGGGAGGTGGTGATTATATCGTGCTCAACTAGGGATGTCCTTCCGGGAGCGCCGGACAGGACGAACGGCTACGATGCGCACAGGGTCCTCAGTTGGTCTCTTTGTTCTGCTGTGGTTTGGGGTCCCCAGTTAGGCTGGGATCGTTCTGTGGTCTTCTGGGGGTTTAGGGTCACTTCAAGGGGTTTGTTCGGGGCAACATGAAGTATAGGGGCAGTCGTGCACCCTGACGCCGGGACTGGTACCTCCCATGCCTTCAGTAAGTTAACGTGGTATATTTGGCTTGTCTTATTTCTGTGGGGAACGGCCACCCTATAGGTAACAGGGGTTACTCTACTGAGGATAGGAAAGGGGCCTTGCCAAGTGGCTAACAGTTTCTCTTCGGTGGTAGGCAATAGGATAAGTACCTGATCACCTACCGCGAATTCCCTAAGTTTGGTGTTTCTGTCGTACCACCGTTTTTGTTGGGTCTGGGACCTTTCCATGTTCCTGTGTACCTCGTCCCATAGTAAGGACAAAGTATCCCTAAGGGACGCACTGTATTGTAGTAGAGGTTTTGTTTCGTCCTCTTCCTCGGTCCACTGTTCATACGTCATGTCTAGGAGGGTACGGGGTCTCCTCCCAAACAACAGCTCAAACGGTGAGAAACCCGTAGACTTCTGTTCAGGGGATCGTATCGCAAACAGAACCAGGGGTAGCTGTCGGTCCCAATCCCTCCCCGCTCGGTCGATGTGCTTTTTTAGCATGGTTTTAATGGTTTTGTTGTACTTTTCCACAAGACCATCCGTCTGTGGATGGTATACCGCTGTCCTGATCTGTTTGATACCTAACAGCTCGCATACCTGTCTCATCAACCGGGACATGAAGGGGGTACCCTGGTCCATCAGGAGTTCGTGGGGAAAGCCAACACGGGAGAATAGAGTGACCATGGCTTGAGCTACTGTCTTTGTGGTAGTGGTCGTCAAGGGAAACGCTTCCGGATACCGGGTGGCGTAATCCATGAAGACCAGTATGAACCGGTGGCCCCTGGCAGAGGGTATCAGGGGGCCTACCAGGTCCATCCCTACTCTTCTAAACGGGACATCGATGACCGGAAGTGGTTGGAGCGGGGCTCGGGGTAACACGGGTTTATTAACCAGCTGGCATCGCACACATGAAGCGCAGTACCTGGCCACTTCCTGATACACGCCCGGCCAGTAAAACTTCTCTAATAGGTATTTGAGGGTGTTTTCCTTCCCATAGTGGCCTCCCCCGGTTTGACTGTGGGCCAGAGACAGCGCCTGTTCGCGAAATGCCTTAGGGACCAGTAGCTGTACCTTTCCATGGTTATTCTCGAGTGTGTGCCTGTATAGAAGGCCCTTTTTGACAGTAAAATAGGGACCTACCTTTCCTGGTTGTTCATCCTGGGCTTGGCTCCAGGCATGTTGCAGGGTGGAGTCGTCCCTCTGGGCCTGGTGGAAGTTCTGAGGCGGCTCTTGAGGAGTCTCTGGGGAGAGAAGGACAGGTACGGGTAGCACAGTTTTAGACTGGCAGTATAGCGCTCTTTCCTCCCTCCTTTCTCTCCTAGTTTGTGCTCTTTTGGTAGCGGGAGCCCTTATATCGGTGTTTGAAAAGGGTGCGCTTTCTAGCCATCCCACTAGTGAGGCAGGGGAACTCAGGGAGTGGAGGTACTCGTGGAACCGAGGTAAATCGGTACCTAAGAGCGCTAGCTCGGGTAACGTGGGGACAACCCCTACCTTCCTCAACTGGGGCTCCCCATTGATCTCCAATACCACTTCGGCCAAGGGATACAGCTTCTTCTCTCCGTGTACACATGTGACCTGTACAAACTCTCCCTTCACTAGCAGGGACTCAGGGATAAGCTCCTTGGAGATGACGGTGTAGTGGCAGCCCGTGTCCAGGAGGGCGGTTACTACCTTCCCGTTTACATATGCCTTTATTTTGTATCTGAGGGGTTTGTCTCCTGTGACCAGTACCCGCCCACGTGTAAGTCCCACCTCCATGGGTTCTGGGCCTGGGTGGCGTGTCGGGCAGTGTTGGGCTATGTGTCCCCATTCGGCACAGTGAAAGCACTGTGGTCCCTGTATCGGGGTTGTGAAAGGGGCTCTTAAGGGGGTCCGTGGTGGAAAGGGTCCCTTGGGTTCTGTCTGGGGGTTGGGGTTTCTGGCTAAGGGTTTCGGGGATGAGACGGAGGGTCGATGAGTTGGAGTTTTGAACTCCGGAGAGCGGTGGTATGCGCACGCCAAATCAACTGCCAAAGTCACGGAGAGGTTAGGGTGTTGCTTGACCCAGGCTCGGGTGTTATAGGGGAGGGCGTCGAGATATTGCTCCAGGTAGATCTTCTCTGTTATGTCATCCGGGGTGGCAATAGAGGGCTGCAGCCACCGGCTTCCAAGGTCCCGGATGTGGAAATATAGCGCTCGGGGATTGTCCCCCAGGCTCCATCTCTCTTTCCTAAACCGGCTGCGATAATACTCCTGATCGCAACCCAGCCGTTCCAGGATGGCTTTCTTGACGTCGGGGTAGCTGGTTGTCCCCTGCTGGGTTGGCGGCCTGGTAGGCGGCTTGTAATTCTCCGGAAAGCAGGGGAGCTATATACTGGCCCCATCTTTCTGGGGGCCAGGAGGCGGTTGTAGCCACACGCTCGAAATTAACAAAGAAATAGTCCGGATTGTCCCCCGTTTGGAACTTTTGTAGGACTGTCCGCGGCACGTTGGGATGTACCCTAGCGCTAGTGATAGCGTCCGTCAGACGTAGAATGGCCGTGTCCTGTACTTGCTGGTTATTGGTCAGGAGGGAGGCCTGGTCTTTCAGTGCTGTGTGCAGTTCCTCTCGGTCGTGTTTCGCCTGTTTGGTCTGTTGCTCGATGACCAGTTGCAGGTGTCGTTGCCCTTCAGCTAGTTGGGTGATGATGGCCTCCATGGTCACGGGTTGGGTCATTGTATCAGGACCGTGATCCCACTTCTGACACCACTGTGATGGTCTATCCTTGCAGGGTCTCCCGCCCACACACCTTCCTTTAAGGGTAGATACGAAGCCGGGACGTTGATATGGGTGCAAGGTATTTATTTAGTTATTCAGGTTCTGGGTTTATGCAATATAAGTGTTCCAAAGGAGGGTTTCAGTTCTCCTTCTTCCGATAACGTCTCGGTTGCAAGGGTTGGGGGATCCTCCTTCACTCCTTGAAGGTCTCACGCTGTCTTGTCCGGGTTGCGACAGTCGGGGATACAGGTATGCCAACAAAGAAAAGAAAGAAAGGATATCTTTAGGAACACCGTCCTGTTGCTCTATTTTCAAAAGGGGAAGGGAAGTGCACCTCCACCAGTGTCCCTACTCGTGAAGTGCCTAGGTGAGGGGTAGTCAGGGTGCCGTACTTGGTGTAGCCCTCAGCCCTGCCCACCACCCCTTTAAAGTGAATGGATGCGCCCCAGCCACTTGCCTGTACCCACGACCCTCCGGGGCCGTGGCATGGTGAGATCCGGCCTCCTTCTCTCTCCTCGAAGGGTCGGTCTCGCTTGCGGTCACTGGGAAACCGAGTCCCGGGTTCTGTGGGCGGTCCGCCCCGCGGTCACTACTCCCGACGTCCTCCGCTGTTCCTTCGCCTTCTCCAGTCGCGTTGCACGTCTCTTCCTTCCTCTCCTCCATCGATCTCCGCTCGCCTTCCTTCATGTCCGTGTTCTCTGTGGCTTTTCTTGGTTCGAGGGGTGTGGCTTCGGTATTCCGAGCTGAGGAGACTAGTCCGTCGCCGCCACTTCCCGTTGGGGTATTCCCGGCGGCCATGTTGGAGTGTCCGGGACTCCCCACGTCATCGAGGGATGGGGGCTCGGCGGACCCATCACAACCATCTGCATCAATTTCTTGCGATACAACAGAACATTTCAACTTTTTATGGCATAAAATAATAACACAATTTTTCTTTGTAGTGGTAGGAGAAACAAGAACTGAACCAACCCAGCTACGATTGAGTTTAAGAGCCTCAGCCTCCGACAGATGAATTTCTTGTAATAAAACTAAATCAGGATTATAGGAGGCTAAATGAGAGATAACTCTCTGTCTTTTTATAGGATTAATAAATCCTTTTACATTCCAAGTAACAACTCTGAATGTAAGAAAATAAACAATACATATAGAACAAGAGAACCAATAACAATGCTACATTGATAATAAAACCTTTTACATTCCATGAAATAACTTTGAATGTAAATGAAATGGAATAAGTATAAAATCACACGATCAACAATAATGTAGAGAAGTAAAAAGAAAGAAGAAAGAAGAAAATTGCAGAATAAAATCTCCAATGAGAAGAATAAGAAGAAGGGTGGAATATGAAAGATGCAACAACTCTGAACATAAGAAATTGACCCTAGATGTAAAGCAAAGGAGCTGACAGTAATAAAGGAATATAGTGAGAGAAATAGATAAAACCAAAAAGTAGAATTAGATAGATATAGAGACAATTTATAAAGATCTATAAGACCGTCAGTAGTATAAGAAAAGGGAAAGAAGAGAGACAAGGAACTGATGAAAGACGAAAAATAGACAGAAGCACAGACTGGGGAGGAGAGCAAAGAGAAAGGGAGAAGAGGAGAAAAAGAAGGGGTAAAAAAAGATAGCCAAAAAGGACAGTACATGTCAAACAGACGACTGTAATACATACCGTTAAGGGGGGAATGAAGATAACAATAAGGGGTGGCGAAAACGAGTGAAGACGGAACAATCGACAAGGGAGAAAGCATCATGTCAGGACGCCAACAAGACAAACAGGGAACCAGGCAGCTGATTTCCAAAAAACCTACAAGGGAAATGACACAGGAAAAAATGTGAAACAAGTGAGAAAAATCAGAATAAAGAAGCGACCTGTAAAGGAAGCAAAAACATTAGTAAGGCAGAAAAAGATTTGCATAACAATCAGGTGACAGAAGAAGGACCAGGGATTTCCATTGACGAAGCAGAGTGCGAATGGATGAATTTCCTCAGGTCTGCAGGATCGTCGAATGTGGACGTGTTGTTCTGAAATGTCACCTTAAAGAGAAAGGGATGAAAAAGCCCATATCGTGCACCTAGGGCCCGTAGTGCAGGTCTTAGTTCGAGGAAGTCCTTCTGTCGTTTAGCCGTAGTAGTAGAAACATCTTGAGAAATAAACAAGTTGGCACCGGACCAAACGAGATGTCTTTTTGACTTGGCTGCGTTGAGCACCTGGAGGAGGTCTGTAAACTGCAAGAAACGAAGAATTACTCCACAAGGTTTTGATGGAGCAGACGTTGAAGAGAGGCGAGGGCCTAAACGATGAGCACGCAGTATGTTTAAGTTGGTTGAAGGTGGAAGATCTAGAAGTTTTGGAAAGAAGGAGGTGAAGAAGGCAACCGGATCATTCCCTTCAAGGCCCTCCGGAAGACCATATAAACGAAGATTAGTCTGTCTATTCAGGTTTTCAAGGTCCTCTGCTGATTTTTTAAGCAGTGAAATCTCTTTTTCCAACGATCTGCTGATTTTTTACCGCAGCATCCTGGACATCGCTAACACGTTGCTCCACTAAGGAAAGCCGAGAGTCCATACCTGACCAGTTATTATCCATCACTTGCAGCTGAGTGTTAGTCTCCTCAATGAATGGGCGTAGCGCACGTATCTCCTCCAAAATAGTATCCAATGATACAGGAGTAAGAGGTTTAGGAGGAGAAGGTGGGTCATGCTTGAGACGTTTATTATCTGTAGGCGTTGTCTGCGTCTTAGAGGTCGGCAAAGGCAGAGGTATTGACTGGGAGGCAGAAGACTGAGCCATCTCCACTGCAGAAAGGGAACAGCCCATGGAAAGGGCAGCCCATGAGGAAATAGGCTTAGAAGTCTTAACAGCGGTACTTTTATTTAAGTGCAGTAGGTTTTTACCTCTGCCCATAGAAACCGTTAAAAAGACGTTGAAAAGTGCAGACAAGAAAATAGCGCAGCCAACAATAGATATAAAACACCTTTCCCAGTTTCTCAATGTCCAAGTAAAATAGGATATGACCAAAAATGAGGAAGGAGATGAGAGATAGGAAAAATGCGCCACACGCAGCTTACTTCTGAGGAGATTGAAGTGATTGGAGCACAAAATTGCGGCCGCCACTTGCCACTGGATTCAAGCAAGCCTGGCTGATGACGGCTGGAATGCCAGAAACCGGTCCTAGGATGCTTGTTTCCGGTCCAGGGAAGACATGGCTTGGCAGTTCGTGCTGGACTGTTCCCATGAGGCACAGGGTCAGACTGATTTGCATATGGCCATGTCTGAACTGGGGTGGTGGAGTGAGCTAAAGAATGATGATGGATTAAATCCAGATCAGTTGACTGGGGGTGAGTGTTTGATTGGCTCAAACGTTCTGTCCATCATCCCCTTTTGTATCGCTTTGTTCGCCCTAAGTTGGCGGGGGTATGCCCAGACGTGGGTCCCTTGCTCACTTTGCCACTGGATTCAAGCAAGCCTGGCTGATGACGGCTGGAATGCCAGAAACCGGTCCTAGGATGCTTGTTTCCGGTCCAGGGAAGACATGGCTTGGCAGTTCGTGCTGGACTGTTCCCATGAGGCACAGGGTCAGACTGATTTGCATATGGCCATGTCTGAACTGGGGTGGTGGAGTGAGCTAAAGAATGATGATGGATTAAATCCAGATCAGTTGACTGGGGGTGAGTGTTTGATTGGCTCAAACGTTCTGTCCATCATCCCCTTTTGTATCGCTTTGCTCGCCCTAAGTTGGTGGGGGTATGCCCAGACGTGGGTCCCTTGCTCACTTTGCCACTGGATTCAAGCAAGCCTGGCTGATGACGGCTGGAATGCCAGAAACCGGTCCTAGGATGCTTGTTTCCGGTCCAGGGAAGACATGGCTTGGCAGTTCGTGCTGGACTGTTCCCATGAGGCACAGGGTCAGACTGATTTGCATATGGCCATGTCTGAACTGGGGTGGTGGAGTGAGCTAAAGAATGATGATGGATTAAATCCAGATCAGTTGACTGGGGGTGAGTGTTTGATTGGCTCAAACGTTCTGTCCATCATCCCCTTTGTATCGCTTTGTTCGCCCTAAGTTGGCGGGGGCATGCCCAGACGTGGGTCCCTTGCTCACTTTGCCACTGGATTCAAGCAAGCCTGGCTGATGACGGCTGGAATGCCAGAAACCGGTCCTAGGATGCTTGTTTCCGGTCCAGGGAAGACATGGCTTGGCAGTTCGTGCTGGACTGTTCCCATGAGGCACAGGGTCAGACTGATTTGCATATGGCCATGTCTGAACTGGGGTGGTGGAGTGAGCTAAAGAATGATGATGGATTAAATCCAGATCAGTTGACTGGGGGTGAGTGTTTGATTGGCTCAAACGTTCTGTCCATCATCCCCTTTTGTATCGCTTTGTTCGCCCTAAGTTGGCGGGGGTATGCCCAGACGTGGGTCCCTTGCTCACTTTGCCACTGGATTCAAGCAAGCCTGGCTGATGACGGCTGGAATGCCAGAAACCGGTCCTAGGATGCTTGTTTCCGGTCCAGGGAAGACATGGCTTGGCAGTTCGTGCTGGACTGTTCCCATGAGGCACAGGGTCAGACTGATTTGCATATGGCCATGTCTGAACTGGGGTGGTGGAGTGAGCTAAAGAATGATGATGGATTAAATCCAGATCAGTTGACTGGGGGTGAGTGTTTGATTGGCTCAAACGTTCTGTCCATCATCCCCTTTTGTATCGCTTTGTTCGCCCTAAGTTGGCGGGGTATGCCCAGACGTGGGTCCCTTGCTCACTTTGCCACTGGATTCAAGCAAGCCTGGCTGATGACGGCTGGAATGCCAGAAACCGGTCCTAGGATGCTTGTTTCCGGTCCAGGGAAGACATGGCTTGGCAGTTCGTGCTGGACTGTTCCCATGAGGCACAGGGTCAGACTGATTTGCATATGGCCATGTCTGAACTGGGGTGGTGGAGTGAGCTAAAGAATGATGATGGATTAAATCCAGATCAGTTGACTGGGGGTGAGTGTTTGATTGGCTCAAACGTTCTGTCCATCATCCCCTTTTGTATCGCAGTGTAGGCTCAGAGCAAGGAGGTGAGAGCTAGGAAAAATGCGCCACACGCAGCTTACTTCTGAGGAGATTGAAGTGATTGGAGCACAAACTGGCAGTCGCAGTGTAGGCTCAGAGCACAGGTCCTCCAAAAACAATCAAAAACAGCTCGCCAAGACATAAAAACAGTGTCAGACCCTGCAGGGCATATTCCGATGTAGATATCAGCCTGTTCCAGAATAATTAGATGCGTGGAAGCCGCATATTCTTGTCGGCGATTCCGACGCGATAACGGAGCTCCGTTATCCAGCGGCCATCTTGGGCGCTGCCGCGCGCGCCTCCTGTTTATAGTGCTATTTTATTGGTTGATTTAGTATAATTTGAATTTCTTTGATCAGTTAAATCCTTGTTTGCAAAATGCTAATGTGTGTTTTCTTATGTATTATTATTTATAATTGTTTTAATTTAATTATGAAATGATTTGTTTTTATATAATATTTTATATTGTTTGCATTTAAATGTTTATAGTAATGAATAAAGGTTTTGGTGTTTTTACTGCATATTTTTTAGGTGTACTATTTTTTGGGAGTAAATGTTAAATTTTTGGGTAATGTCATATATTTTAATGTAATTATTGATGTTTATTATAAGTTTAGGGTTTATTTGAAGTAATTGGTTTATAGAAAAAGTGGATTTATGGTCTATTTTATATGGATGTATTAGCTATTTTGACAATAATTGTAGTCGATATTGTAGTAATCAAGATTTTTGACATGGTATATGTTTATTTATAGGTGACAATATTTGTGTTTCCGATATTTTTGTTAGCGATATATGCAAAAATCTGTATTTTTGTTAATGGTATTTGTGTGCCAGATATTAGTGACTTTTATAGTTATGTATACAGAGTCGATATTTCTGTTCTCGATATTTAATTTCCGATATTTGTGTTTCTTGATATTTGTTGGATTGATATTATGTCACCGAGCATGTGGTGTAACGGCCAGAGCTGCCAACTTTGAAATTGGGGATCCAGGTTTGCTTCTCGGCTTCAGCTCAACATCCTGTGATTCTGGGGAAATCACTTAGAGCCTGATTATGTCTTTAGCTGTGTGGGAGTGGGGTGCACTGCCAGCGCCTTGCTCTCAAAGTTGACCGCTGCCCACCTGGATGCCAGATTACAAGTTTCCTGGTGGTCTGACGGGTGATGCTTTGGCAGTCCTGCAGCAGTGCAGTTCAAAGGCTCATATGTGAGCCTTAGAACTGCAGCGCTGAGGGAGCACCAAAGCAAGTTCCTGCACAGCATGGACTGTGCAGGCCATTCGAGCAGGAACTAGGGTGCATACACTCAGGAGGGCACACCATGGCCCCGCTGCATGTATCCCCAGGCCCTGTTGCAACTGTAGGGCCCCCCTAATTTCCTTTCTACTACCCTTTTCATGGCAGTCTCACCCCCATGAAAAGGGTAGCAGTGAGGAAAGTCGTAATATGCTTGGCGGTGCAGCAGCGGCACCGCCAGCATATTGTGATCCTCAGACTGCCGTGCCACCACTGAAGGATTGCGGATCCCCAGAGGTTGTTGAGGCCCCATGGCGGTCTGACTGCCAGAGTCAGAATACAGTGGCCGGACGGCCAGTTCAGTGGTAGTCGCTAACACACAGCTGCGCCACCACAGGTTTGGCAGTCAATGGGCCGCCAAACTCGGAATCAGGCCCTTAATCTCCTTGTGCCTATAGACAGCGCCTGGATACCCTCACGGGTGATATGGCGCGCTATACAAATACTAGTATTATTATTATTATCATTATTATTATTATTAATATTATTATCCAAAATGAGATAAGGAGCTTAATTCCATTGAATAAAAAAAATCTGACAGTTGCCTGAGTGAACGAGATTATACCTCACTCATATAAGATGCACATTACACATTCTCCCAAAAATGGCACCAATTTAAATGGAAAATGATGCATGTACAACATACTATGTTTCTCCTTTGGACATAATTTCCTTTTCTAGTGCCTTAATTCACATGGCATTAGCACAGAGTTGCATCTTGGAAATTGGTAAGTTAGTGCACATAACAGAACAAAATATGACAAATATCCACTTTGTATTTCTTGACATTATTAAGAAGCCCACCTCTATAGAAGTATGCCAATACATGGCTTTTTAGATACATAAATCTACCTAATATCAATTGTGTCTAATAGTATTGTGGTGTATAGTCACCTAGATGCCCTATATTTCAGAGGATCATAACATGACTGCCATCCCTTTACCTTCTTGAACAGTTGCACAAACTGTTCAACATAGTATACATTTTTTTAATGAGATTTCCAACTATTTGTTATGCTTTTGTATGAAAATGCTTATATATTCAGTCTTGTGTAATAATGTTAATCATAGGCCTCATAAGAAAGAGTTTAACAAAAATTCGCATTCAAGCATGTATTTCTAGTTCACATATGGCCTGGTCCTGTAGTACTGACATTGTCCAGGCTACTCAAAGGGATTGTCCACCTATTTTCTGTGCCGCCAAGGGCACTGTTGCATTACAGAAAAGGCTGCAGCCATTTGTTTTGCCACTTCTGTAAAACATAGCGCTGGCACACAGTCAACAATGGTGCTTTCTTAAGAGAATGTTTATTCATTTACATGGGACTTCTCCCTGTGCCACTGTTGTATTAATGGATGTGGGCACAGAGTCAAAGAGGTTGTCAGGATACACATTGAATTTGTGTCTCCTGAGGGCAGCCCCTTGGAGAGGTGAAAGGTAATCCCCTGAAGCCCCCAAACATCCCCTTGCAGGTGGGTGCAGTTACCTCCTGCAGGGGGATCTCTTCTCCTGTGCAGTGCGGGTGTGCGCTGCCTTCGTAGTGAAAGACGGAGTGGCTACTACACGAAACCTGTACATCATTCACTAATGTGCTGGCCCAAGGAGATTAATTTTCACATCTGCTCTGCCGTAGGTGCAGCACATTTTCAAGTTAACAGCATTGTCCTGAGTGTTGCCTTGTGCTCCAATTTGAAGGTGCAAACAAGGACAGCATGCCCTATTTATAATGCACCTGTTAGAGCACTGTCAGTACATTTGCGAATGCACACTCCTGATTTCTATTTTGATTTGCAAGTTGTCATTACCAAGATTTTTTCCAAATCCAATTGTCTGTGGACAAGCTCCCACCACTTTCAGAGTTAATGCTGCTTGGGTTTTCTCCCTTCTGACTGAAGGCACTGGATACTAGGACGGCAGTGGTGAGACAGAACACGGTAGCTTGCTTAACTCTCAAATAGCAGCCAAGGCCTAGCTAAGCTGAGGCAGCGTGAATGTAGATCTCAGATGTAATACAACAGAATTTTTGTAATGATCATTATAGGTCAGTAGTTAACTAAGATGTACTTCTTTCTTAAAGTAATCTTCCATTAACAAAAATTTAGATAAAAAAAGTTAAATGATGTATAACAACGAAAACTAGGAATTGCCTAGCATATATAGTTAAATACTTTGAAAGGTAAACAATCTTTACTTGCTTTAGTATCACAAAGCCTGTGAAATGGTTATCGAGGCACGACTTAAGGGCATTTTCTCTGACTTAGGAGTTCACATTAATAAACCCTTCCTGTGCTGCCCCCAAAGCCCTCAAGACCTGGAAGGGTTAATACTTGGCTGCTGAGATTTTGGCATCAAGGATAGCTTCAGGACTGAAATGATGCTGAAGTTAGTAATAACGGAAGTCAACAAGGAGTCTGTAAGCAAGAAAACTGTAAGCAAAAGGACCTCACATCTGAAAGGAGACATTTTAAAGACGGGCTGAGCATTTACATCGCCGTTAGGCTTCAGGCGGTATTGTGCTGTGTTCCCTTCCAGTTCAAACTGGTATTATTGCATTTACTTGTGAGCCAAAAATAAATATAGCCATGTTTATATGTTTGCCTTTATATTACTATGCATTTCTTTTAAGAATATCTACTCAATGATTTGTACTATGATTCTCCTCCACCTAAATAGCAGCACTATTTCAAATGCTCCAATTCTCAGCTCCATATGTTGCGATTGGGACACATTAAGTTTCATAGATTTGCAAAAGGGGCAACAGAGAGCTCCATCCTGATAAGTGCGTAATGTTGAAAAGAGACCCAACTGCCCGGGAAAATGTTATCCTTCGGGAAGCTGTATTGGGCACCTGTTATGTCCTGCGAGACACGTTCTAGTGTCTCGACAGGCATAGAGTTTAGAGCCACTCCCCTATGGGAGTGGGCACACTGGCACCCCCACACGCATCCCTCACAGGCGTCACGAGTGACGTGAGCCTGTTAATAAAAGGGCCCGGGTGCACGTGCTCGTGGCCAGTTGAATAACCATAGCCCCCGAGTCTGTGTCAGTCCTTAGCAGTATGTGGGCCTAGAGCCCACAACACAACATTGGCGACGAGGCGGGTCTGACCCCGCGTGCCTGCGTCTCGGCGCTTCATCGTCCCTCATGGGGAGGGAATGAGCCCGGGATGTGACTTTCCCACAGCCTGAGGAGCACGCTCGACACCGTCACGGTGTGACGACCGAAGACTGGCTGTCTCCCACCCTCACTGGCTCGGGTGAAAAAAGGAGATGGAACGCAGATACCCAGCTCCGGTGAGAGCGTGATGAGCCTGCGGCCGTGCTCAGGCTGCCACGGCAGGAGCTGAAGAGCCCGCTGCCCCCACTGAGACGCTTTCATCACCCCAGAGTGCAGTAGCGGTAAGCTGCAGCGTAGGCCGACTGGCGAAGCATCGCGGCGCAGCAGAACACCCCCTGAAGCACCCACACTGGTGGGAAGAGTGGGCCACCCTACGGCAGCCTTTGGCGAGCGCCACCCCTGACAGACGCGGGCCGTGCTGGGAAGACGGCCCGGACCAAATGCGCCGGAAGTAAGGGCTTGCCTGTGGAGGATTGAAGCAAGTGTGGCAAGAAGCGCCCAACCAGCCGCCCTGGCATTGCGCAGCCCCGACAATTGCGGTGTGAGCCTAGCCTGTAGCTACAGTGTCCACGATACACAAGCCGACACATATGAAAACTCAGCGCCAGCACCTGAATGTCCAGCGCGGGGCGAGTCATGTCGACAGCGAGCCTGCAACCCACTAGAGAGAGTGGCTATAGCGCCACCGTGCCATTGTCCACCGCACCGCACCATGGGAAGATTGCTCTGAGAGCAACGCAGTCTGCTCAAAGCTGCTGCGGCGTGGGATTGAGGTCGGTAGAGCCAGGAAAGCAGCACTCCTGCCATAGCGCTGCGCTCCGCCCCTAGCAGTGAAAAGGAGTGTGGATCAGCTCGAGGGAAAAGGGAAGCTGCCACGACTCCCGAGAAAAGTGCCTGCACGGCCCACAGCCCTGTCACAGTGAAAACACACCAAAAAAAAAAATAATAAGAGGAAAACTAAACATGAAGTTGCACAGCGTGAATCAGCTGCCGTGCCCCCACGTACCTTTTGAAAGCCCACAGAAAGGAGGGTGGTTTCCCTTCTCTGCACGAGGGAGCTGCAAGAGCCAGCAGCTTCAGGAAAGAATACCGGAGCCTGACATCAGCACAAACGCTGCACCGCCACCTAGTGGCCACCAGTGGTACTCCACCCAATAAAGTACCTGTGGAAGAGACAGCCAGGTCTCAAAAGAACAGCTGGGCCGAATCAAGCAGCCTGTTGCAGCCACAAGCCTGTCAAAGCAAAGCAGGCCCCCAGTAACACAACACTGCACACAGCATTGGACCAGTAGAGGAAAAGAGGGAGCAGGTGCCCACACCCACTGAACAGATCACTGTGCAGCCCAACCACAAGAAGAGGAAATAGTGGGAGGCACTGAGCACTGCTCAAGACGTCACAGTAATAGACTGATCAATATAGTGCCATATGACCCCTTTGGCTGCCTGTCCGGTTGAGAGGGAGAGACTGCAAACTCCCCAGCAAAGAGACTGGTGTGGCAAGGCCAGGCAGCGCAGCTGTGAATGTTTTCCGCCCCAACTCTCAGCACCTTGACGGAGAGAGACTGCTCACTCTGCATAGAGCCTGCATGAAGCCCGCACATGCACCGCCATGCAAAACCCAGCCAAAACAGGGGGACCAAAAGTCCAAAGCAGCAACGCCAACGACCACTGCGCCACCTGGTGGCTCCCCAGAAGTAACGCGCTGGAGAACGGACGTACTGCCTGGCCAGAGCAGATAGCCAGCTGTGTCCCATGACCGTCGTCCCCAGCAGCAAGGTAGGCCAGAAGAGAGGCCCTGACACCCCACTACCCTGCCGGAAGTGGCAGGATCAGCTAGAGGAGATTGCTAAGTGATCCTAGCAGGAGGATCCACACCAGCGCGTCCAAAGAGCGGTCCAGCACACTGACTGACCAGCAGCTGCAAGGAAAACTGAAGCCAAAGCAGCACCATCTCCGGGGAGCTGTCCCCACCGACAGCGCAAGCAAAGACTGGTGCAGTGCACGCACCACACGTGACTGCCCAACGCCACCGCCGGAGAAGAGATCGCATCACTTGCTCCTCCTGGCGCACAGACACAACCGCAAGCTACACCACAGGCACACCAAGTGCCAGAAGAAAGCGCCCAAGAGGAGCGCAGAAAGCACGAGGTGCGCAGACAGACATGTCAGCGACCCTGACAGTCCGGCCAGGCGCCCAAGGGATAGAGACATCCCCACAATGATGAAGCACTGGTATGCTGCTGCTCAACACAGCGAGGAGAGCATCCACATCTCCACACCAGCGATGCCCCGCAGCGGGCCGAAGACAACACAGTGTCCTCCCTCACACTGCCTCACGCAGGAGTCGTCAGTGACCCAAGGCTGACGAGAGGAGAGTCGTACACCACAAGTGCCAGCCGCCACCACAGCTCTCTACTGCCCGTGAAAGCCATTCCCTGGAGAGGGAACGCCCGGAGTAGGAGCGTCAAGAAGCTGCCTGAAGAAGGAGCACCCAAGATGAGCGACTGCTTGCCATGCAGCCGAGAAGAGCGACTGAAGGTTCGCCTGAGTGGTCTGGAGACCATTGAAGTTCAACGGCCCCGTTGGCCTTGTTAGAACATGGTGCACGTCATTGCACCCGAAGAAGAAGAAGAGTGGAAATCGTGCCACCCAGAAGAGCTGGACAAACGCAGGTGCGTCAAAGACAACGAGAGGAGAAGCACGAGGACTCATAGCACCACAAGCCAAGAACACCTCCAAAGACACCAGACAGCCACCAAGGCGGACCGACGGCCCTGGCGACAGCACCAAGGGAGAACCACCAGTAAGCCGCAGCACGCGCAAACCGCGTTGCTCCCATCGCTTCACAGTGAGACCGTCCAGCCCCGAGTGTCGGCAGTCGGAGTCGAGTGGCATCCCTGCTCCTGACCGCAAATGCCAGAGGTGCAATAGAAGATCCAGAAGAGGCCATCATGTGGCTACGACGTCCATCCAGAAACCTCCTCTCCGCGCTGACCATCGCCACCTGTCGTCCAGGCCCAGTGCCATGTGCATGACACCGCACTCAGAAAGAAACGTGGAAGTGTAACCGGAGGGTCTACACCAAGAATCGGACAACCAGCTGAGGTCGGAAGGGGAAGTCGTGAGTGGCAGGGCCGGGCGATGAAGAAAACCCAAGCTACAACAGGAGTGAGTCCTGATACAGCGACAGCAAAGGAAGAGGGGGATAACCCGAGAAGGAACTGGCAACCGCACAGCGGGAGTCCGAGAGTAAGCCGCATAGCCTGCGCGAACCGAGTCTCAAGCCCTACGTTTCTCAGCGTGTTCATCACTCCTCCGTCATCAAAGTCCCAACAGCCAACGAAGTACAAGTACAAGAATGCAAGTGCCTCCCCAGAGAACATGGAGGTACCTGGCCACTCCCTGCCTCAGGTGATCGACTCCAGACTAGACGCCTCCATCCATCAAGGCAAGTCGTCACCCGCCATCATCCCGATTCACCACCCGGCTGGCAATGCTACCACGCCAGTCCTCATCAAGTGCGTCTACCGACACCATCTCGAATACACATGGAGTGGAGTCCTACCCTATTGCCAAACTAGCCAACAAGGAAACTCAGAGGCTACCTGCTAACCTGGTCTGCACCTGAAATGCGGCAGCGAGAGCATGTCCTGACCAAGACCCATACACCCTTGAGGTTTGTGCGAGAGACTGGCCACTGGCTCATCGGTGGTTTGCAGCTGCCCCCAGCTGGCACACACGCAGCCCCATCGCAGCCTACCAGCAGTCCCGTGGCATGCCCGACGAAGGGCCTCCCCAGGCGGGAGAGTGGGAAGAGACATTGCCCCACCGACAGGTCACCGGGACAGCAAGACAGCCTATTAGAGACTTCAGGCAATACAGAGATAATCCAGTGAACTTTCACCAGGGACTCTCACCATGATCTTGATGCACCCAGTTAATGAACTGTTATTAATCACCACATACCATCCTCAAGGTCAGCGAACGGAAGCCACCTGGGACCAAAGGGCATGCTTCCACCGGCACGTTACTAGAAATGCAGCGGACATCTCCAAGCAAGCGTTCATGTCCTGAGTCACACAGGTTAAATGATGAGTGCCCGCCGAGATCGTCCTGCTACAATCGGAGTCACCAGTCCTGGTCTGCTGTCTTCTGGATGCCTGACCCGACTAACTGATGGACCCTGTGGTGTACATCTCATTGTTATTTTCTCCCTACAGGTTGGACTAGGGAACCTTTGTTTTATTAAATTTTGGGAGGAATGTTATGTCCTGCGAGACACGTTCTAGTGTCTCGACAGGCATAGAGTTTAGAGCCACTCCCCTATGGGAGTGGGCACACTGGCACCCCCACACGCATCCCTCACAGGCGTCACGAGTGACGTGAGCCTGTTAATAAAAGGGCCCGGGTGCACGTGCTCGTGGCCAGTTGAATAACCATAGCCCCCGAGTCTGTGTCAGTCCTTAGCAGTATGTGGGCCTAGAGCCCACAACACAACAGGCACCCAGGAACCTGTGGAATCAAATGTGATCCCCGGTAGGGAAAGTTGTTGGTTCTTTCCAAGGGCTTATCACCCTCTACCATTGAAGAGACATTAATTATTTTAGGACCACATGCCATGATGTACGATTTCATAAAATTGGTAGAAAAGTTCTAGGTCGGCCATGAACTGAGTAAAAGCAGTCACTAATGAGAGTAATGCTCTAAGCATATGGGCCAGGAAGACCACATTATCTGCGTAAAGTTGGCACTGGTGCTCCATCAATCCTAGTAATATCTAGATAGGCTTCACTTAGATGGGGGCTTAACTTGTTAATATATAGTATAAATAACTGGGATGTTAACACATATCCCTGCTGTACACCTCGTGAAATTAAAATTTTCTAGTTAGTGCTCCTTTTGCCCCATACATGATTTTGGAGCTCATGTTCTCATGGAGAGCCACTAAAAAATATACACGTGCTGTTTCATAGTGGGCAGTGTTTGGCAGTGGTGTACTTACTGATATTTAGATTTAGAATTAAACATTGCTCTATTGTCCCCACTCGCTCCCTAAAGCCATATTGGTTTCTGTGTAAGATGGAATTCTCAGCGCCCATGTACGGATCCTATTATCGATGACCCTCCCTAAGATTTTGACGGAGGTGTCAATAAGGGAAATTGGATGGTAACAACTTGGGTCTGAGCGATTGCCTTTCTTTAAATAGCGGGATGATAGCTGAAGTACAACATCAACTAGATATAGAAAAGAAAATCAAAGTTATTAAAAACATTTGTCACTAAGAGCGCCATAGGTCGAGGTTAACTTTTACCAGGTCCATTGAAACACTATCTGGACCTGGTGTCTTCCACTAGACCTTTGCAGGGTAGACTCCACAACTTCACCTAAGGTAAATGACATATTCAGTTGGGTGTTACAAGAAAAAGGCAGCTCTTGGTTGGAGGAATTTAGAGTATAAATCCTACAGAAGTGGGCCTCCCAGGTTGGGTTAGAACTATGGAAACTAATAGGGGACATAGAACAATTCATCAGATGTGCATAAGTGGTGAGACAGAAAGATGCAAACTGAAGTGCCCCAAGCCATCTTGGACGGAAAGGTGCCTTTTAGTCAACAAGTTTTACATCCATTTGCTAACAAGCCATAGTTTCTGAACACTACACTTAAGAAATGTTCCAATACATCCCTGGTGAGAAAAAAAGCATTACCATTCAAAAGAATATGCGTTTTTACTAACCCAAGGAAAATTAGAGACATCTGTAGATTAGAGTGCATCTTTCAACATAATTGCCATAAAAAGGTGGCATCATCACTTCTATGTTTCACTTCCTTCCATTTTTCTATCCAGCCAAGTTAATTCTCAGTCATAGTATGAAGGCAATCTCTGCTTTTTTAATTTATGGAAATACACACATTGCTCTGTCTCACAAAGCTTTTTTATTTTGGAAAAATAAAACTTAATTCTCCAGAAACCAAAGCATATAATTTTCATGAAAAATAAAGTTGTATCCTCCAAAAACAGCTTCTTATTTTTAGTAGCAACATAGATTGGCTGGCAAAATATTGGTTTATCATTTCTGTTGCATGGTCATGTGTAGTACTGCTGCATGTACGTACAATTTTGCAGCGTACCCATTTTTCACCATCTAATGCCTTCAAAACCCATAAAATGCCAGGCATTACTTTCATTCTGCCAGTGCTACCTTTATTCTAAGGGTGGACATCATCATGCCATTGATGTCCACAATATGCCAAAAATTGCTACCATGAAGGCTCTTGAATTTGACAATTTGACATTTATCCTAATGACACTACACCCCCATCATTCCAGAAACATTGATTTTCTTATCTTCTCCTTCCCCATGAAGCCAACTGCACAGGCAAGCAGTACTGCAGGTTATTACTAAATGCCCCTTTGGAATTAAAAAGGAAGTAATATTCAAGATCATTTTCTCGATGTTCCTCTGATGATAGCAAAAAGGGTGCATTACGAACAATCATTACTCTCTGTCTATAAAAGTGATTATTGGATACTAAGGGCCTGATTATGAGTTCAGCGGTTTACCGCTGTCGTTGCATTGGCATCAGATTCACCGCAGCCAACTAGGCAGTCCACCCGCCTTATTATGATGTTGTCGGATTGCTGTTCGAAAGACTGACGGGGCACCGCTGACACCGACAGCCATTCGCAGACTGCCTTGACAGTGGTCGGGAAAAAGTAGCTGTCATAGGTGGTACAGAGAGGTTTCAGTGCCATCTAAATTACGAGTTGGCTTTCCAAAAGCTGACCGTGG
This sequence comes from Calotriton arnoldi, assembly GCA_963921515.1. NCBI lineage: Eukaryota > Metazoa > Chordata > Amphibia > Caudata > Salamandridae > Calotriton > Calotriton arnoldi. The sequence continues at coordinate 65,312 of CAWUFW010022845.1, read as the reverse complement.
TGGTGGGACCACCTGCTTCGAATTGGTGGAATCAAAGAATTTGGAGTGCATACTCACCCATTTCCTTTTCTTCCCTTCAGTTTCTGATGTGGATCCCTTTCTCCAGGTCCCCCCTTCATAGCAGTATCTTGACCCTGAAGAAAACAACCCTTGTGGTGCCACAATCCAGGTAAGTCCGCTTTGCAGTAATTACCCATTGAATGGACTAGGCACCTATGGACCAGGCTCCAGCAAAGGGAAAGTACTGGTAGTAGGAATTTTTCAAATGTGTCATGCATATGTGTACACTGCAGTCAAAATATAAACAACAGCATTGATATATATGAAAAAATGCACACCTCCATCAAAAACACCACTGCGGGGCCAGCGGGAACATCGTAATATGGCAGCCAGGAGACCGCTCCTGCGGCGGTCTTCTTTGGACCGACGCCGCACCGGTACAGCGGTAAGATCGCCAAACTCATAATCAGGCCCAAAGTGCCTCATGCAAGCAGAAACCTCAACCTTCACTAACACTAATGTTTAAATTCCATTCCCAAATCAATTAGAAAATGTAAATTCTACACCTTTTTAAAATTTAGTCAATATTTAGAGTCCTCCATCTTTATGAGTGTCTTACAAGAATTGATTCATGGCACATTAGGACACAGATGTAGTTTAACTTGCTACTGTGCAAAAGACCACAATAGGATGAAAAATGTATAACAACCATTCTCAGCAAAGAAAGAGTAAAATACCTAGAAAAATGCCAGTGGGTCAATAGAAATGAATTAATTGTCTCATTAAGCAGCTTCTGCTGATGTCTCACATATCCATTAATCTACCACAAAGATAAAGAAGCCAGGAGAGAAGAACATCATGCCTCAAGCAGATCGAAGCTGGGGCTGTAACTATCTGAAGCTATCTGACAAGAAAAGTAACAGGCATTGCAAAATGCAATATGTCATAGCCAATAGGGGTTCTGTCTGAAGTGTGGTTTTTTGGTAATTAGGTAGGTGTGCTCAAGGCTGTTATGCTCTTTGTCATTCATAGACTTGCTGGGGAAGTCAACAGATTGGGCTGGTCTTGCAGCAAAGCAAATGTTTCTATACATTTTCAGTGAGCCAAGAATGGTAGTTGTGAACAAATCCCTCTTTCTTTGTAAACATTCCCTTATTCTGCTGACTGGTATTGCTGTTTTTTTAACACTATACTCTAGGCCACTGCTGTCCAATCCCCAGTGTATGTGTTCTGGCCCCTAAAACTTTGTAAAATTGGTTAATCTACAATTGGTATATTTAACTTTGCAATATGTCCATAGTAAAAAAATAAAACACACCAATGGCATAGAAAGTTAAATATCTTCTGTTCACTGTAACACCTATTCTGTCATTCACTAGGCTGACAAGGAAAACATGGCTTTAAGTCTGAATGTGTAGCCTGACAGCTTCAGCTTTTAAACCTCCATGTAAACCTGTCACAATAACCCTTTTGACAGGAATGAACGCTGCTTTTAAATAATAAATAAGTCACCTCTAAGAAGACCTTGTAGCCAACAGGGTAAGGAGTTAAGTATTTAAAAGAGGAATATGAGATGGTTTTGTGTTTGATTCTTTCTACAAAGACTATTCTCAAAAGCTTTAGCTGATCATATGAGAAAAGCTAAAGTGCAATTAAAAATTAAAATACAGTTTTTCTTAACTTTGATTTGGGATAAGCTATATAAATGATTGAGCCATAGTTTTTAATATTTAATAGAGTCCAATTCAATGGTAAAGTTGAATGTTTGATAAATATACCGGAAATTGACTTATAAAGAGTTAGACTTTACCTGCCTGAGGCTCCAGTAGGCTAATTTGCTTGCTGGTAGATCCCACCTCTCAGTGCCTTACCCTTAATGAGATGTGAAAACTGCTCCCAGAGCAGAAATAATAGTTTAGGTATTTGCTCAGGATTTTCATTCTCTTTTTGTTCTCTTACTGTCAAGGCTGTTCCTCCCTTGGTTTCTTCCAGACTTTCCCAATCCATTATTTTTCCTGTCTTGTGATGTTAGATGTTATTTCCTTTTCCTATGTTTTTACTATTTAAAGACCTCATTCTAGCTAGAGGAAGCTTCACAACAAAGCCGTATTAATTCGCTTGTTTCCTCGCCCCGTCCACTTGTTGATCCAGACATTTCGCTCCTGAAGAATTCCATTACTGGATTCAGGAATCCTGTTTTCTTCAATACTTTAGAGACTTTGTCCAGCAAGAATGTTTTTTATGCCTTTGGCTTTTTCCTCCTGTGAAGGGGCAGCTTCTTGAGGGCTGTTGCCTACCACTTATTCCAGCGTATGGTGAATTTGTGGTTTCCAGAAACAGTTGCCCGTATATCGCACAGCGGAAGAAGAGGACCCAGATTAGATGACAGGTAAGGTATAGTCCTGAACAGTGGGGTTGAGGAGGAGGAAACTGCTCATCTCTATGGACTCACTCCAGGGGCAAAAGGGGCACTGCCATGTTGGATTTCCCTACAAATACTGCACCATGAGATAGTTTCCAGTAAGACAAACAAGATATGTTGCAAAGTGGGAAGGTGTGAGAAAGTCATCCTTTTTGCCCTGATCACTCCCATTTTGTTGACTGCAACTGGTCGTTACTGAATCTGATTGTGCCCTGGGCCCTGCTAACCAAGCCCCGTGCCAGTGCTCTATTTAAAAGGTAAATGTTAATTAGGTGTAATTACAATTGGTATGACAACCTATCTGAAAACCCCTAGTATATGGTAGGGTATGTAGGTTTAGAGGCGCAGTAGATTTAATGCACTCAAGTGTGCACTGCACTGCTGCCTGACATCATTTTAAAAGCCAGTCCTGTCTTGCAGGCTGCTTTTTAAATACAACTATGTCCAAATTCAACTTTGAAATTAGAGGTACTTCCAAAGCCTTAAACTACCTTCTTTTTATAGGTCACCATAAGCTCTTCTACCCTAGGTGTCCCAAGGCTAGGGGGCTTTGTTAACATAAGCAGGAACATTATAAAAGATGTTTCATAAGCCCTAGTGAGGGAAAAACTGCCAATGTTGTTTTCCCCCATTATAGTGCATTAGCTCCGTAGGCTAACATGGAAAGGCTTTATTAAACTTTGATAGAGTCTAAATATTGACAGGAGTGAGCTCAAATAATAAGTGTCTAAATAATAGTTTAAATAAATCCAACCACTTGCCAAGGTTAGATTTATTATAAATATGACAGAAAAGAAGTCTGATGTGCCTGAATACAGCTCTAGAGCAGCCTCCCCTTATTGGCCAGCCTTTGACAGGCTGAGCCAAACTGCTCTAATGAGGTGTGAAGTGGCTTGCAAGGAAACAAAGAGACATCTGGTGGGAGGAGATCTGCAAGCTCCAGAGCAAAAGGCAGGAAGGGGGCTGGGTAGCCAAACTGGTCTTCAAAGAGGGAAAGACTCTTAGGATAGGTCCCAGACCCACCCTCACTTCCAGCACCCCAGCCAGATGGGAGCTCCTGCACTTGAATTAGCTGATAGGCTGGAACCGGATTGTTAGGGAACGTTAGCTACACCTGTAAGTTGGGTTAGCCAGACCTGAAGCTCCAGGAGAGATGTTCTCCATTTTGGTTTTTCAGGAACAGTGCTTTCTGTGACACGAATATGCCACACTTCAGGGGAAGTGGTCATCATTGAAGGGCGGCACCCTGTACTCCACTGATCAAAGGTGTCCCCTGCTTTCCAGCTCACAAACATAGATAAATATGGGAGAGCAGGACAGCAACTCAGATACCTACCTGAAAGCAACAACAAGAAGAAGTACTGCCCTGCTAAATTCCTGGGCTGCCCCAAGAGGACTGTACTGTGAAAGACTGCCCCTGCTACACACTTTGGGCTCCATCAAAAAATAGACTTTGCCTTGCTCTAAAAGTTTAAGGAGTGGACTACCTGAAAGCAACAGGTTAATAAAGCTCCACCTATATCATCTCCACCAAGAAGGAACCAGCAGACCGGCTTTACCTGGACTTTGAAGGATTTGGCCATGTGCACTGTGGGTATGTGGTCTCAACTTCCCAAGGAGCAACTCAGAGCTTCTGGAACCTTTTATTGGTGTTGTGGACACGTCACACCCCCCCCAAAAGGACCTTCTGGAAGAAGATCGAGAAGTTTAGAGTCATTTAGGGAATTTTTCTGAGAAAGCTCCAGAAGTTTACTGGCCCGTTTTTGAGAGTCAAGCCGCCAATGTCGAACTGCAATACAGCCTGAAACTCAGGTTCATCATGTTGCAAGCTCCAGAGCTCCAATACCACCAGGATTTCACTGAGGCCTCGTGCTGGAGTAAGCCGCCGTCATCGGCTTGCAAGCCGGCCTGATGAGGAGCCTCGCTCGAGAGAAAAAACTCCAAAAAAGTGATTGAGGCTGAAGCTGAAAACTTGACTGTGCCCTACCGCTCACTGTATCCAACCTGCGCTCCATTGCGGTTGGCCTGAAACTTTGACTTTGTCCTGGTCAAGTGAGGCCCGATGTCCCAAGTGGAAGATGTAGGCTTTTAGGCACTAGAAAGTATTTATTCTTTAAAAATTCGTACCTCCAGTTCTCTACATTGGATTCTTGTCGTTTTGGTGTCATTTTACTCATACAAATATTTTCAATATTTATAAATTGGTGATGGATTTTATTGTGTGTTGTGTCTTACTAATTTACTATTGGTGTTTTTAAATCCTAAGTGAAGCCTGTCTGCTCGTGAACCAAGCTACCAAGGTTTGAGCAAGGATTAATTTATTGAGACTTGACTGGACCCTATTTGTGATTGTGGTGTTATTACTAGCTGTAGGTACCTAACTGAACCTATTAATAAACCAAATTCCAACAGAAGATTTACCCATTGTTCTCAATGGTTAGGGAGTTTCCAGCAGTCACCCTCACCACTGCCTAGTGAGTCCTATAAAAATGTCACCTCGTCCCTTGCTCATCAGAACACACCGTGATAAACACAAGAGGGCACAACAAGCTGCAAGAAGTCTTTTACCTGGAATACTTATCTGACTAGTAGCAACTAGACCTGGGCCCTGCTGGTGGCCTATGTTTGAGTGAGTCTTGGCCAATATGTGCTGTCCCTGAGGTCCAGGGAACCTTAGAAGTGACTCAATGGAACTGCTTCAGAAGGCTCCGAAAACTTGTTACTTAAAAGAATTTGGACATCTGAAATCTTCACAGCATCAAAAGGACTGTACACGAATGGCGAATGGGCAGTGGCACATAAAATATCTGACCGATGAGAGGGCTTCACCGAATACAGCCTGCAGTCTTACCTCTCTGGAGTATTTCAATATCCGTTCCAGAGATTAAGTAAGAAGGTGACATTTTTGATGAAGACAATCTGTGTAGACTATCCAACTTCAACTCCATTGTGTTTGGCCTGAAATCGTGCCTAGATCTTGCTCAACTATGCACAGTGATTTCTAATTGGCTCTTTACTTTTTCTTGGCACTTTTGGTCCTAAAATTCTAAAACTTTTTGTCTTCAGTTCCTTTTATTGGATTTTAATAATTTTGTGTCTTTTTCAAATTTACTTTCTGTCTATTCTTGGAAATTGGTTGTAGGATTTTTGTTGTGTTGTTTTTTGACTTTGTAGTTGTTTTGATAGTGCTAAATACTTTATTCACTTTTTCTTAAATTTAACCTGTCTGCTCTGTGCCATAGCTACAAGGGTTTGAGACCAGGTTTGTGAGAAATTAGGTTGTTAGTTGAGGGTGGTGAAACACTGCTCAAGCAACAGCCACATTCCTTGTCAGGGTCAACCTCAAAAAGTCACTTAATTCAACTGTGCTTAACCCTAGCTTGGCACAAAAGCATTCAGGCTTATGTTTGAGGAAATGTGTAAAGTAATGTGCAGCACACAAACAGCAATAAAGTGTAAACACAAGGAAAATTCCACACCAATTTGGAAAACTAGTACAACTTAATAAATTATTTGACACCAAAACAACAAAAATTCAATCAGTAGAACCATGGATCCCATTTCAAAGATTTAAGTTAAGTATAGTGCCTAAAGACACAAAGCTCCACTCACAGCTATCTAGTCGTGCAAGACTGGGTGAAAGTCACAAGTTCAGGCCAACCGTAATGGAGTGTGGGCTGGTTACAGGGACCAGATTAGTCCCACTGAAAAAGTTACCTTCTAAAGTCTAGCGCAAAAGGTTCCATTTGTGGTAGAGGAGGCTGCAAGAAGCATGGAGAATTTGTGTATGGTTGTCGCTGTAGGGTGAAGAGCATGCGGGGTGTCGGGACAGTTGCCTCTGTAGCATGAAGATCCTGTTGGGTTTTGTGGATGGTCGGTGCTGGAGATTCTCATCAGCGGTCACAGTGGGCTGTCAATTCTGCAACAAAAAGTGCAGATCTTGCATTGTCTGTCATTGCTGACGGTCACTATAGCGTGAAGAGTCAGGTTCACTGGAGCTTCACGTTGGTGGTAGATGCCAGTGGCAAAGTCTTGCATGAATAGGCATGTATGCAGATGCGAAGAGCCCACATCTTCAGGATTTCTTTTCTTCTTCAAGGAGGAGCTCGCCTGAGGCCACACCAAGGGTCCAGGACCAGGGAAGTACATCTTGAAGATCAGGATATCACTCCAGCAGAGGCCAACAGGGCTCAGACAGGTCTAGTTGCAGGTCCAGGCAGGTCCAGTTGCAGCAGGTCATCAGTGCAGTTATGTAGAGGCCTCTGGAGCTTGCTATGCCCCTTCAGCTCAAAACAGGAGCTCATCCAGCAGCCCCCTTGAGCTACTTCAGCCAGGGATGAAGGATGGAGGTTCAATCTTCCTTCTCAGCAAGCAGGGCAGGCATCAAGCAACATGGCAGCAGGGCATCCTTTCTTATGTAGTATCCACAGGTGCAGGCCTGTACTAAAGAGTGGATCTGAAGGTCCCCTTATTGCACCTGGTGCCCCCTTTGAAGTGCGAGAAACTTCTAGAGTTTCGTCTCTACTGAGGTGGCTTACATTTCCTGCTCCCTACCCTGATCCCAGTATGTCTGGGGCACAGTAGGCTAGTGTGAAGTCCTTTGTGTGTGAGCTAGGCCAGTGCATTTAAAGTGCAAGTGTGGTTGTCGACAGTTCCCCCATCCTGCCAGAGACGGCTCATCCAGTCAACACACAGACCCTCTATTGTGAGACTGTCTGGAAGGAATACCCAAAGGCCAACTACCAACTACACCCATTAATGTGACCCAGGATACAGGCTGCATGCACTAAATGGTTAGGACAAGAAAATGCCAACTTTGTAAAAGTGGAATTTTCAGAATTGTCACTCAGGGCCTGATTCCGATTCTGGTCGGACTCTCGTTCAAACAGCACTGAGGCGGAAGCAGGACAGCCAGACTAGAAGTCGGTAGTCCCACTGCCCTAATTACAATTCGACCGCCTTTACAGCGGTCGCAATGTGTATATTTTCTATTGCGGCACGTGCTGCAGATAACAGCACACGCCCCAACAGAAAATAAATGCTTTGAAAACATCCTTGCTCCGTGTGGCAGCCACCTTGCGGTGCCTGACACATGGTGCATGGATGGTTGGCGCCCCACAGGCCCCATAGAGGAGGGTGAGGGGGGCCCACTAGGGGCCCCCACAGTCACTTTCCGCTTGCCTTTCATGAAAGTGTTGGGGGGAGCATTTTAGGGGGCTTGGGGGGGGCTAGGGGGCACCCTTGCCAGCTGTTCGAGGGAGTGATTTAGGGACAAAAGGGCAGCTTAACTTGAGGCAGGGTGCGCAGGAACGCTCATACTAAAATGAAGGAAACAGATGTGTGAGCCATGGAAACCAAGCCAAAAGGTTTAACAGATTTATTTAGAAAGTGCAACTTCAAGAAAAAGGCATTTAAAATACAGAATACAAAATATAGTGACCTCGCATTCATAGAGAGTCTTACCAAACAGAAGGCACTTTTATCTAATTCTCAATAGGACTCAGAAGGCATTGAAATCGTTTGAAGAGAGACACTTCAGAAAACCTCAAAGACACATTTATAAATGCAACATGAAAAACATAATTTAAATCAAGGAAAATGTTCTCAGAATGCAAAACACATTTGATCTAAAATGCAGAGAATACTCACGTTTAAACCTAAAAGAAAGCAGCCTTGCAAATGTAATATAAGCATTAAATTCTCAATAAGAAAACACCAATTTAGAGACAAAATAGCATATACATCAATTATATTGGCAAGTTAAATTGTAGCTTAATAAAACAAAAAACAAGAGCTCTTGGGGAGCACCCACACCCGCCTGCCATCTACCAACAGACGGGTGGGGTAGTCCGACGAGAACTCCGTGGACTTTTCTTTTATACCCTGTAAGCTGGGATCTGAAGCAGAAGTGCTTATTGCAACGTCAGTCCTACCTACGTCAAATTAAGCCACGGGTCGCACATTTATCAGACGTGTGGTGCATATTCTGCTAAATGTGGAACATAGACTAGGTGAAAGGTTATGTTCTCAGACCAAGCGCTCGTCGTAAATTGCATAGGGCAAGCAGAAAATATGTAATGTAAGGAATAAAATATATAGCAATGTCCTGGTTGCCACATTCATCACCCCGGTCTGACATCCTTGTGGTGGGAACTTCTTCATTCTCATGTTCAGACCCAGGATGTGGTGTGCTATATGTTGACATGACAGAGGAAGAGACAGTGAACTTTGAGACACACGGGTAGGGTGGGGGCTATCCAGTCTGGAGCAGAAGAGCCTCGCAGAGAGAAGCTGGCTGGACTTTTAGTCAGACAGGCTTAGAGCCTTCGGTACAGTAAAATGGCGGAACTCTGGTCAACTTAACAAAAGGCCTACAGAAAGACTGCAGGGCCTACGTAGGGGTTCATACTGACTGAGTGACAAGGATGGCCCAGGGCATGTGTTATATGGTAAAACCGGACCCTCTCTCATTTGGTCAATTTAACAAAAGGCCTACATATTGAGGCCGCAGGGCCTGTGTAAGGGTCTCATACCTTAGGTGTGGGCAGAGCGCGCCTGGGGGTCTTATACGAAAAAAATAGACCCTGCCTCAACCCCTCCTCTTGTTCATTTACTGAACTAAATTCTTACAGCAATCTTTGCAGGCCCTCCTCCTAGTAGGTGTATCCAAGGGGGTGTCATCCATTGGAACATTGGCTGTCTGGTATCTTCCTTCACATCATATAGACTCCTTCAGGCCTGTCAAAGTTGACATGCTGTTTTCTGTGTCTGTAGACCGGTGTGTGCAAACATAATATCCTGCCCTGTCAACTGTCCCCCTGTCCCGTCTTTATCAATGGCTATTTATTCAATTTGGTACAATTTCTCTGTTTCATTTAAGCAGTATCTCAGGTATAACACTGTGATCACAATTTACTATAAGGGGCGTAGTCATTATAGCAATTGGGCTCAATGCTGCTAGTAGCACCTATGATCATTTTCTCTAATTGTTCTGAAAGTCTTGAGCAAGTCTTGAGGCATTGTTCCAATCGTTGGTACGTGTGGCTAGTGTGACTAGTTGGAAGAATGTCTTATCTTCTGCTGTACTTTTACTCTTTTCAAAAAGTCTGCTGAGGAATAATGTAGAGCCTCAGAGATGATACTTGTAAACAGAAAAAGTAACCGTTGGTGCCTGTCTTCAAGTAATTTGAGAGGTTACAAGCACTTCTATTACTTAGGCACATTCAATATGAAGAAAACAAAGTGATGAAGAAGGTAATAATGTCTCGTTGTCACAGCTTGTAGACTGAGGGGTTGGGGCATTGATGTTTCCAGACGTTCTTAGTTGATGTATTGTTGTGGTCCGCTTACACACTCTTCCTTTCTCTGTTGTGCAGCACGTGCAACCCTTCAGGATGGGCTTGGGATACCATTCCCACTTGGTGGTTTCCGTGGAACACATGTATTTTCTGTGTGGCTCCTTGCCCCTTGCACAACCCCTCAATCACATGTGAGATGAACGCCGGTCCATTGTCAGAACCCAAAAGCATAGGTACTTAAAAGCGCTGTATGAACTCTTTCAGGAGGCATTTGGCAACTGTTTATGCAGTGCTGTTCTTGTATGGGCATGCCTCAGTCTATTTGCCGATCATGCACACAATAACCAACACCTACTTGTAGTTTGAGTAGGGGGCATGCTGATGAAGTCCATTTAATGTGGGGAAATGAAGTGGCCTGGGGCAGTGGAAATACAGCATTAGGAAAACAGTCTGATCTTCCCATCACATCCTACAAGTGATGAACCATGAAAAAGACGGGCCATGGAACCAAGCATTATCGTTGGTAAACATTTTTTTTTCCATTTGGGCCTAACCGTATTCCTTTTCTTTTTGCATACATCCTCCCCTGTTCCCTTCTTCCTTTTCTTCCACCCAGGCCTTTCAATAATATACGTAGGCACACAGTACATATCATCATCCTTTATCTTTATATCATGATATCATGTGCAGTAGAAGCAATCTGAACCATTGTGTACTCACAACCAGTTAATGCTATTCCTTTTTGTACATCCGTATCAATAAATTATTTACCGATTGATAAATAGTCCTTCGAGGAGGTGTGTGCAGCACATTCTACAATTGAAACTTTGGTAGCAACATGTCTAGCAATAGTTGAGCTATTAATGGTGCACGCTGCATTTGTTGGCCAGCTGAGGTAAGGAGGGAACTCCAAATGGAGGAAAGAACATAAAAATTATATTGGCGTCCCTGTACAAGACTTTAAAAAGAAATACATTTATCTCTAGAAGCAAAAGAAGAATTAAAACATTGTACTATAGCTTGTCCCAACAGCAAACACAGATGAAAATCTCTGTCACAGTAACACCTCTAGGAATCAAAACACTCATAGTTGTCAAACTGTGCCCAGGGATGTGGAATTCCTATAGCCCCAGTATGGAGATCTGCGGAAACGTGGCCACATAAGGGAATTGTTAGTATTCAAAGCCTACTATGGAAGGAGCCCTAGCATAATCAGAGAGGCTATTTCAGAGGTCTTATATAATGAAATTGCTGCCATAATTTGTCGCTGCATAACATGGCACAAAAGGGACAAGTGTATTTTGTTACAGGACAAGTATATTTAAGAAGCATCCTGCCCCATGGACAAGTAGATATTTCATTAAATTCCACATCCCTTTGTGCCAATCCCTTATACCTTGAAACACGTTTTCAAACACCCTGAAAGATTGCACCTATATATTAAAAGACATATTTAAATCTGTACACATTGTATCCTTGAGACATTACAATATGAAGCACTGTTATTCAATGCACACTATCCTTTTGTATTGGCATATACTCATTACTAATGATCAATACATAAACATAATATGAACACAACATTACTACTTTTCCTATTACTCCTATCCTTTGTAGTCCCTGGCGAATGCACTGCATTAGAATGCATTTTAGCACATTCCACCGTACAATGTAATTTGTTACAACAATATTCTCTCCAACTCTGAAGAACCTAGGAATGAAAAACATTAATATACATACACATTATTTCTTTTAGATACACATATTAAAACAGCACTTCTCCTTGCGCCATTCAAATAGTCAAAACCCTTCAAGAATGCAATATACCTAATGCCATTCTATATATACATCTGCTTGTGAAGATGGCGGCGTTCCTGTTGCGGCTGTTCACCATCTTCTTCCTCTTTGGACAGTCAATGGAAACACAATAAAATCTGTGTTCCAGGACTGATAGGTCGGAGCTCAGGAATGATGGGGCCTTCTTCTTCCACCTGAATGCTTGAGTAGACAGAAACTTCGTAGTGCGTGTTAACTTGTACAAATATATGTCTTCTTTCATAATTTGAATGTCACTGTTAGGTCTAGTTGATGTGACTTATACATATATTAATTGTTCAGTGAGAAGTATATGGGGCGTTAGGTTGTTGTCAGAACATTGTAATATTTGTGAGTGAAAACAGAGTTATTCTTGGGCAATAAACTATTTTTGCTTTCTTTAAATTATTTATTTATTTATTTATTTCCCTCAATTGTGGCGCTTATTTTGCCTATTTTATTTTTAAGCAGTCCTGTTCTGGCTTTGCTGAAAGTTGTTGCTGCTTTAATATCATAATGGACACATGGTCTAGCTGTCATCCAAACATGTGGGAAAATGTAGTAGGCCTGAGCATGTGGCATGACAAGTATTTCCTATTTAAATTTTATTTCTAACCAAACAAGAGGTGATGAAAACAATAACATTGAGCTTATCCATGCAAACATCCCGAAGACAGGAAATCCAATACACTTCTTGGAGACACAGGGAAGACCCTAACAATAATAATGTTGCATTTAAGGGAGACAAAAACTCATGGTATTCGAACTGAAAAATATATGCAACTACCTCTAAAGGCTGCAACTGTACTTTTAAAAGGCCTCTTTAAATCCACACCTATTATTCTGACAACATTGCGATACTGAGCATTGCTTACTTGGTGTGGTGGCTACCTGTGGTAATCTATTCCTATGAATCTCTGGTTGTTTCATATTTTGAAGGCTGCACACAGCTGTGCATATCCAAAAACATATTCCTTACCTCCTCTCACATAGACACATACATATTCCGTCACTAAACTGCACAACGTGACACCTGAACACTTTTACACCTTTTTTTTTTTTTTTTAACGTTTCCCGTTACCAAATTGTGTTATTCTAGGCAACTTATTTCTCTTGTTCACTTCCACAGACCAACGTATTCTTACACATACATATCTTTCATCTAAATCTTATGTTCGTTGCCAACCACAGGAAGTCCTTTTCCTGCCTGGCTCAACGCCCAGAATCTGTGGTCGGCCAGGAATGCCACTTCTGAAGGCAGCCCAAGAAAAAATCTATTAACCCTTCAGCACCACTTAATATCTAAAAACATGCGTTGTCTTTAATTGTAATATGCAAAATATATATAGCTTATTTTAAAATAACATGGCTTTCTTGTAAAGGGCACGTTCACTCAGAATGGTATTTTGACGCTAAACAGCAGATCTTCATTGTTCCCCAACTCAATGGTACTCATTTCATCCACCTCAGAATGATGAAGGGCTGATCAGACCCCGCAGCATTTGACGTGTGACCATGAAGTCAAACCATGGGTGTAGCTAGCGTGCTTTCCACTCCATCATTTTATCTCCCCTCCTTGTGCACAAGACATCGGAAGAGACCAGCCTTACCTTGCTACTTCCAATCTTCTGTCTAATGTTCACCATCTGCTCTGACATTTACGTTACTCTAAGTCTAGTGTCACTAACTTCCTTTACCACGATACACACTTTCAAAATCTTTTCTATTACCTAACTCCGTGCTTTGTAGCTGTACTTCCTGTATTGGTGCTTGCATTCGGGCTTCTGCTTGTGCCTGGAGAGGTAGCACTTTTCACTGCTTGCTCTATCGTTAAATTGGACGCAGGTAGGAGTAAATTATTCTGTACTTAGTTGCTCAGTACTGCAATATTTGGTGTAATCTTCAGTGTGAATCTAGCTGAACAGGCCAGCCTTTGCATTTTGTTCATTGAAGTATGGATGCCTAAAGATATTCATCAGGTCTATAATGAAAAATTATTTTATGAATTATAATTGGTCATCTAAATAGGGAGATATTCATATGCATTTGAATCTGAAAGTATTTTCTTTTCTACCAGGAAACTATATTACTTATATGGATGGTGTTTTTAGTCTTTTAACATTGTGGGCCATAGAACATTGTATGTACTATGTTAAGCCTATGATCCAAAATATCAAAGGGAATAGCTCCATTTTACCTGGTAGTACATCTTCTATCATTGTGCTCTGGGCGGTAAGGGATGGCAGTCCTTGACCTCACCTTATTATGTCACTTTTTCTTTTATGTGGCTTGTCTATTCATTTAACGCTGGGCCAATCTAGGGCGTAATAGCAACCAGAAAACGTAAAAAGGTGGCTGTGTGTTGCGGCGAGAAATGCATGCAAAAGCCTTCCTCCCCCTCTTTTTACCACTTGTACTCCTATATATATATATATATATATATAAGATTTCGCTAAACAGTAGTGAAAACCTGTGACACCACTGTGAGAGAAAGAGAGAAGAAAGGCCCATAAGCCAGACAAGAGAGGGAGAGACGCAAACTGCAGACCGAGAGAAGGAAATAGAGTATAGCTATTAGAGTACACTGCATGTAACTAAAAAAGGCGGAGAACAAAGGACACTTTTTACAATGAAGAGAAAGATGTTGAAAGGCGTTGGCTGCTGCCAGGCCCGAGAGAGGAACCCACAAGGCGATGTGATGAAGGAAAATAGTTCCCCTTTTGGAAGCACGCAGTTGAAAAAAGACACTGTTAATCTCAATGCGATAAGATGCCTCCCATTCCTTGCAGAAATAAACGTTCAAACAATACAATTTACACCAAATAGGTAATCAAAATTCAAAACAAATGTGAGCTGCCAGATGCAGTCCCATACACGTGTATTTGTGGCACAAAGTGGGAGACGCCAGACGCAACCTCCCGTCGCAAAGTACAGACTTCAAAATATAAATGTGAGGAACTATTTCAACAATTCGGTGTATGTTGTTGTGCATTACGTGGTCAGTTATCTGAAAGTGACTTGTGCTAATTAAATGTGGTGCTGCGCTACATGGGTCAGGAGGGGCAGGGGGTATTGGCTGATCCTGGGGAACGTAATTGTACAAGTGGTAATGCAGATACTTCTTACTTCAGTTGTTGGAGTGAAGGTGACTCCTAGTATTTCCCAAAATGTGCACTTACTTCTTCCTAGCGGGGTCTGTACTACTACAGACCACAGCATCAATAACTAGCGGCGGTCTGTAAGGCTATTGTCAGGTGTTTTACAGACCACAGCAACACCCTACCTAGCGGGCCTTTACCCTTTAATGACTGAGTTGGTATAAGGCCAGTCAACTTAAAATTGACAAATGTGCTCATACAAACAATATATGCATATATAATAAAAAGGAATTTAACAGGACAATCAATATGCACCTAAATATTATAGTCTCACTAATGGATCAGCCACTGCACCAGGCAGTGGCCTCCAATACAATGATCACAAAAAGTTTTGCTGCAACACTTAGTCAATGCAAAAAGAACAAAACCCTATATATATATACATAGGTAAACACTAGCGAATAACACAAAGTCCTAAAGGTGCATAGCAATTAATGATCATTTTGTACATGTACTTTAAAAAGAAAACAATGCATATGCTTTAATGCTTGGAACTCTTAATCAACAATTGCGTATTTCTGGCCATTTGAGGGCGATAAAAGCGCTTTATATCTTATTGCTTTACACAAAAAAAGGAAAACACAGAAAATGCTTATAACCAGCGAAAATACAATATCTAATACATCCCGGGGAAACCACTTTCTTCTTTTTCACACAAGAGGAAATCGTAAATCTGTTAGCTAGACAGCTACGGGATTCGTCTTCTTTCTCAGGACTATTGACTGAGAGCAATCCTCCCGTCCCTGCTAATTCTTGCAACTGGACAGAGGAATTCCATTTATTTATTTATAAAACCATACAACTGAACACTGAAAGATGCCAGACGCAATCTTCCCTGCCCTGTCAACCCTTACAATTAGACAGAGGCTCTCAGAGAGGCACAAAAAACCCCACTCATAACAATGATAAAACAAAATAATCACTGGAAGATGCCAGACGCACTCTTCCCTACCCCCACAATCCTAGACGGAGACCCTCCTCTGGCTCTCAGAGAGGCACCGTAACAACGTATGTCTATTTATAAAAATGAAAAACACATAATTCAAACAACTTCCTAACGTCACCCTTTGGCTCAGTCCACTACGCACACGTTTCCTCTAGCTTGGGAATGTTCTTTTAATAAGCGAGTCCAGTTAGACAGGACACCTGAAACAAGGAACACAGATGTCCCACGGTCGCCCCTACCCGCTGCTCCCAGAAAGACAGCACATCAGGCAGCAAAAATAACTTACCCGAGTGCTGTTCTCTGTGGTTCAGTCAGGAAAGAGGCACGAAGGGTGGTCTACGTCCGGGGTCCCAGTGGTCTCCTGTCAGCTTGAGCTGCGAATCCGAGTCACAGCACCAAAATGTTGGGGGGAGCGTTTTAGGGGGCTTCGGGGGTGCTAGGGGGCACCCTTGCCAGCTGTTCGAAGGAGTGATTTAGGGACAAAAGGGCAGCTTAACTTGAGGCAGGGTGCGCAGGAACGCTCATACCAAAATGAAGGAAACAGATGTGTGAGCCATGGAAACCAAGCCAAAAGGTTTAACAGATTTATTTAGAAAGTGCAACTTCAAGAAAAAGGCATTTAAAATACAGAATACAAAATATAGTGACATCGCATTCATAGAGAGTCTTACCAAACAGAAGGCACTTTTATCTAATTCTCAATAGGACTCAGAAGGCATTGAAATCGTTTGAAGAGAGACACTTCAGAAAACCTCAAAGACACATTTATAAATGCAACATGAAAAACATAATTTAAATCAAGGAAAATGTTCTCAGAATGCAAAACACATTTGATCTAAAATGCAGAGAATACTCACGTTTAAACCTAAAAGAAAGCAGCCTTGCAAATGTAATATAAGCATTAAATTCTCAATAAGAAAACACCAATTTAGAGACAAAATAGCATATACAGCAATTATATTGGCAAGTTAAATTGTATCTTAATAAAACAAAAAAACAAGAGCTCTTGGGGAGCACCCACACCCGCCTGCCATCTACCAACAGACGGGTGGGGTAGTCCGACGAGAACTCCGTGGACTTTTCTTTTATACCCTGTAAGCTGGGATCTGAAGCAGAAGTGCTTATTGCAACGTCAGTCCTACCTATGTCAAATTAAACCACGGGTCGCACATTTATCAGACGTGTGGTGCTTATTCTGCTAAATGTGGAACATAGACTAGGTGAAAGGTTATGTTCTCAGACCAAGCGCTCGTCGTAAATTGCATAGGGCAAGCAGAAAATATGTAATGTAAGGAATAAAATATATTGCAATGTCCTGGTTGCCACATTCATCACCCCGGTCTGACGTCCTTGTGGTGGGAACTTCTTCATTCTCATGTTCAGACCCAGGATGTGGTGTGCTATATGTCGACAGGACAGAGGAAGAGACAGTGAACTTTGAGACACACGGGTAGGGTGGGGGCTATCCAGTCTGGAGCAGAAGAGCCTCGCAGAGAGAAGCTGGCTGGACTTTTAGTCAGACAGGCTTAGAGCCTTCTGTACAGTAAAATGGCGGAACTCTGGTCAACTTAACAAAAGACCTACAGAAAGACCGCAGGGCCTACGTAGGGGTTCATACTGACTGAGTGACAAGGATGGCCCAGGGCATGTGTTATATGGTAAAACCGGACCCTCTCTCATTTGGTCAATTTAACAAAAGGCCTACAGATTGAGGCCGCAGGGCCTGTGTAAGGGTCTCATACCTTAGGTGTGGGCAGAGCGCGCCTGGGGGTCTTATACGATAAAAATAGACCCTGCCTCAAAAGGGCAGGCAGAAAGGGACATTGTAATCCTTATGGCGGTGCCTGAGCAGGCACTGCCCTTATTGTAGGGATTGCTGACCTTCCAATGCACCGACCAGCGGACCACAGGGGTAGCTGTCGGTGTCGGACTTTCTGACATCGTAATCAGGCCCTAAAAATCGAACTTTGGCAAAAAAAGGGGGTTAAATTACAATTCCTCAGACACCAGCAATTCAAAATCAAGCGTTTTCAATTTTTAAATGTCATACAGTAACCCAATGTTATCCTATGGGAGAGGTTAGGCCTTGTAATAGTGAAAAACAAATTTGAGAGTTTTTCACTACCACAACATGTAAAACTTAAAAGTACATGCCCAAATCTCTAAATACAATGCACTCTTCCCTGAGGGCTGTGTAGGGCCCAAGATAGGGTTGACTTATATGTATTAAAAAGGAAGGCTTAAGCCTGGCACAAAGTTTACTACTTAAGTAAAACCGCAGGGCCTACGTAGGGGTTCATACTGACTGAGTGACAAGGATGGCCCAGGGCATGTGTTATATGGTAAAACCGGACCCTCTCTCATTTGGTCAATTTAACAAAAGGCCTACAGATTGAGGCCGCAGGGCCTGTGTAAGGGTCTCATACCTTAGGTGTGGGCAGAGCGCGCCTGGGGGTCTTATACGATAAAATAGACCCTGCCTCAAAAGGGCAGGCAGAAAGGGACATTGTAATACTTATGGCGGTGCCTGAGCAGGCACTGCCCTTATTGTAGGGATTGCTGACCTTCCAATGCACCGACCAGCGGACCACAGGGGTAGCTGTCGGTGTCGGACTTTCTGACATCGTAATCAGGCCCTAAAAATCGAACTTTGGCAAAAAAGGGGGTTAAATTACAATTCCTCAGACACCAGCAATTCAAAATCAAGCGTTTTCGATTTTTAAATGTCATACAGTAACCCAATGTTATCCTATGGGAGAGGTTAGGCCTTGTAATAGTGAAAAACAAATTTGAGAGTTTTTCACTACCACAACATGTAAAACTTAAAAGTACATGCCCAAATCTCTAAATACAATGCACTCTTCCCTGAGGGCTGTGTAGGGCCCAAGATAGGGTTGACTTATATGTATTAAAAAGGAAGGCTTAAGCCTGGCACAAAGTTTACTACTTAAGTAAAACTACTTAAGTGGGTGGCACAATTAGCATGCCCAATCGTACCATCTGATTTCCAGGCTCTGGGTACCTGTAGTACAACCTTGCTAGGGACTTACAAGTAAATTATATGTGCCAATTGGCATATTAAATGATAAAGTCAGATTTGTAGTCACAATTCTGAAAATACCACGTTTGGAAAGTTGGAATTTTCTTGCCCCAGTTTTGGTGTCTGCTGCCTGTACCCTGGGTCACATGACTAGGTGTAGTTGGCAGCTGGTCTTTGAGTATTGTTTCCAGGCATTGAGACAAAGAGAAGTTTGGTGTTTGTAGGATGGGCCACTCTGAGTTAACGAGGGGGATGAGCTGTCACCTGCCACACTTGCATGTCACAAAGGTCCTGTCTGATCATTCTCACAAAGGGATTTGACATTAGACTATTGTGACCCCAGACAATCTGGGGCCAGGGCAGGGAGGCATGCAATTCCAAGCACCTCTGAGGGGTAAAATCCTCTAGAAGCTTCACCCACTTCAAAGTGAGCATGAAGTATAAATATTGGACCTCAGACACTAACTCTTCAGTACACTTCTGGATCTGTGGAGGACTCTGCCAGGAAGAAGGACTGCTACTTAAAGGACTGCCACTCTGCTCGACTGCTGCCCTGAAGACTGCTGCAATGCTGTGCTGCCCTGCTGTCCTGCTGCCATCTTGCTTGGTTGAGAAGGACTGGACCTGCAACTCTAAACCCAGGACCCCAGAGTGACTCCAAGGGCTAGTTGGATGGCCTCCTGATGAGAAGCTTCATAAACAGAACTGGCTTCCAACAACTTTGAACCCAGCACCTGGGCTCCCCCAGCTGTGAGCCCTGCTCTCCCAAATTGCACCACCCCAGACCTGGATCCTTGAAAGTGGGCTTGGAAGTGCTCTGCCAGCCCATTTGTGGACCGAGCAGAACTGCCAAATTTTCTCTACTGAGTGGAGCAACCCTGAGCAGAACCGACGCATCTCCTCTGCTGCGTGGACTTTCCCGGCCCAAAGACTTTGCATCCACTTTGCAGCCCGTAGCCTCATCAGAACCGCCACTGCGCAATGCATCCCTGACGTAGGCCCTTACATCTCACGCCCCTTGCTGACGGAATCCTCAACGGTGACACAGGAATCCGCATCACAAACCCCATTACTTCTTCAGAACCAGTCAGTTAGCAACACATCCTTGACACAGGACTTTACAATGCAAGCCCCCTCATCAAGGGCCTCGTAGATGATGATACAGGACCTTGCAACACAGTCTCACAGCTCCTCAGAACCGATGCATTTCCAACTAGGACCTTGCATTGCCTCGGCTGCACAACGCATCCTTGATACGTAACTCCGCAAATCTTTGCAACCAGCATTGAAGGTACTCTTATTCAGCGGGCCTAACTGGGTCCCTACAGCCAACCCCGCTCCAATTCGTCGGCCTGAACTTGTGTCTTTTCCCTCGTCTGATGTGGCCAGTTGGTTCTCTGTTCTTTTCGGCATTATATTCACTGAAATCTTTAAAATTGCATATTCACGGCTCTACTGATTGGATTTTTGTCGCTTTGGTCTTAGATTATTTATTAAAATTTACTCTGTTTCTCTAAATTGGTGTGGGATTTTTCTTGAATTGTGTTTCACTTTATTACTGTTTGAAGTGCTGCATAAGTACTTCACACATTACCTCTAAGTTAAGACTAACTGCTTTTGTGCCAAGCTACCAGAAAGCGAAGCACAGAATAATTTGGGGTTGCTTTTGACTTTCCCCTGACGAGAATCATGGTTGCTGCTTGAGTGGGATTTTACCTCCTCAACCAGTAACCCAATTGTTTTCAAAGTCAAAATAACTTAGGGGCCCATTACGATACCCGGCGTAAATAAATCCGCCAGGCATGGAAGCGGCAAAAATCCGCCCGCACACACCGCCTGAACACCGACCACGCCATTACGATTACACAAACCGAAAACCGCCATCGGCGAAAAAGCACACAAAATACCGCCCGCCAACGTCCGAGTCGGAGTCAAACCGCCCGCCACGGACGGAAACACGCACGACAACACAAAACCGCCCGCCCTCACGGCCGACACACCGCACGTGAAATTACGATCGCACCGACATGAGCGCGGAAAAACCACAAATATACCGCCCGCCAGCGCAAACAACGCCGATGAGAATCGACACGGCAGAAGCCATGGCGCCAACGTACCTGCACAGAAACCATCCGCACACAAAACCAATAGCACACAACATGGCCAACAAGTCCACACAGCAAGGCACGCACAAATACACAAGCACAGTACACATCCCGAAAACACCCCCCCGGACAAACAAAAAATACAAAGGCCAGAACCCCAGACACAACACACCTGAAAACAACAGACCATGAGGACACACCCACATAGGTGAGTACAAAAGCAGCACTCCCACAGACCACAACCCCTTGCTACATTGCAAACCAGAGAGGAGAGGAGAGGACACAGTGACCCAGCAAGGACAGCAGCACACCACAGAAACGCACACATCACAACCACCACCACCACCACCACCACCACCAAACACCACCACCACCACCACCACCACCAAACACCGGCACCACAAACCCCCTGCACATTACACAACACACACCGCACCAGCACCACAAACACCATGGCACCACAAAGAATGCCCAAGTTCACGCCCATGGAGCTGACGGTCATGGTCGACGAGATCATCAAGGTGTACCCACAAATCTATGGGAACATGGTCCAGCACACACCACTAGCCACCAGAAACAGAATGTGGAACCGGATCGTAGACCAGGTCAATGCAGTCGGGACCCTGCCCAGGAACAGAGTAGAAATTAACAAACGTTGGAATGACGTAAAGAGCCTGGTCAAGAAGAAGGAGGGCAAAAACAGAGAGCTGGCTGCCGTCACTGGCGGAGGGAATCCCGCGCTCTTTAAGACCTTCAAAGCGTGGGAGGAGAAGGTGCGAGTCGTAATACATCCGGAGATCCTCGCCGGATTAGCAGGGGAGTGGAGGCTGGTAAGTACAAACTAATGTATACCAGCACGCCGCTATGTACTCACATGCGCAACTACCATGCCACAGCTCCCAGGGACAAACACCCCCATGTCCAGCACACAATACACAACACATCACACACACATGCAACAGACACCACCACACACAGCCCAAACCGAACAACTGTAAGATGCGTGGGGACATGTGTACACTCAGCCAGCCACGTAACCACCAACAGGTCCCCAAATATGCCAGAAGCGCCACAACGAGCACCCACCACAACCATGTGTCCGCCACAGCTGCACTAACCGACAAGTAACAGGTAAGTGGCAGGAACACAAAGTGCAGTGGGTGGGAGGGTGGACAGCCCAAGTACAACACACACCAGGCCCCAGTCCCACAGCACAGCAAGGAGGAGCATCCCCCACACCCCACAGCCACGTGTCAGCCACCGCAGTGCACAACGACAGCCGAAAGGCAGACATCACGGTCCACAGCAATCGGTGTCAGTGGGTGTCCAGCCACCCCCACGACCCACAACACCCCCCCACCCCCACAGACCTGCAACATGGAGCACCCCCACTTAGAGCCATGTGGCATCCAGTACAGTGCACGCACGAACAACTTGCAGGTGGGAAACTGGACAGGGCTGGATTACTGGAGGCATGAGGACCATAACACGACCAACACATGGGACATGTCACGTAGCAGACGAACACGCAGCACCGCCCACCATCACGAACAAGTGAACAATGTGCACACGGACATGAACAACAGACTCACACCCCACATGACCCATCACAGACATAGCAACACCCAAGGAGCCACGTCTGCATGCACAAGCCACACTGAATATAGTCCCACACGGCAGCCACTGTGCAACTCATCACACACAACCGAAACACCATTGAAGTCCTGTCCATGTAGCCCCTACTGCCTGTCAACCACACACCCCACAACTACGCCTATGTAAGACAAACAACACTAGACGCAACAGAGCGGAACAACATAAATGCACACGAACACCACTGAACCCATCAAACTCACAGACACACCATGCACATACAACATACCATCCATCCCATCCGTCAGCCCCAGTCTCATGAAAGGCATGTCATCCGCACAGCTGCCACACATACAGCAGTCACGCTAAGATACATGCCCATGACCAACCATGTGCCAGAAGTCAATTAAGCGCACGACACACTGTGAGCAACAACACACAACATGGGCCACACCCCCCGAGCACTGCAGTGATGCACATGGCACAGGGCAGCACGCACACCAAGGAGATGGGACAACTGCAATACGTTGGCTGGCACACAACTATCACTCACTCATAACGATGCGTCCAATGCCATGTCCAGTAATCACAACAGACAGCAAATATGCAGGCCATGTCAAGCATGCACACACCTCAAACCATGCACTGTCATGCTGCCACAACACATGTCACGTTCGGCACCCATGGCTCACAGCATGTACCCCAAAAGCATATTCCCTCCCAAATGCGAATCTGGGGCATGGCCCCCATGTTGCCATATGCGTTCCTAAGCGTTCCATTTGAACCCCAAAAGCATATTCCCTCCCAAATGCGAATCTGGGGCATGGCCCCCATGTTGCCATATGCGTTCCTAAGCGTTCCATTTGAACCCCAAAAGCATATCCCCTCCCAAATGCGAATCTGGGGCATGGCCCCCATGTTGCCATATGCGTTCCTAAGCGTTCCATTTGAACCCCAAAAGCATATTCCCTCCCAAATGCGAATCTGGGGCATGGCCCCCATGTTGCCATATGCGTTCCTAAGCGTCCCATCTGAACACCAAAAGCAAAGTACAAACCAGACCCAGGATGGGCCAGGAGCCCGCATACACCAGAGTCACAATAAGTAGGGGCACAGCAACACACCCATCGGCATGGCCAATCCGTCCCATGCCACATGTGCACAGCACACAGTCCCATTGCCAAGCACACACAACTACAGATGCTACAGCCACACACACGCCTCCGGGAAACCCATGTACGAGATTGCACGAACTGTCAATGTCAGACGACAAATACATACTTCGCCAGGTGCAACACAATAACAAATCTCATTCTCTCCACAGGTGACGAACTGCTGGATGCTGGGGATGGAGCCAGCAGCCAGCACAGCCAGCCTACAAGCCCCCAACGAGGACACACGGATCTGGAGGATCTGTCTTCCTCTTTGGACACGGACCACCAAGCAGGCCCATCTGGTGTGGCAGGGCCCAGCCGCTCCCCAGGACCCCTCCTACCCACCAACCCATCATCCAGGGCTGCTGAACATTCCCAGCCCCCTGCTGCCACTGTCGTTGCGGCCACACCCACGGTCATTGTGGCCACTACCACTGCCGCAACCGCCACCATCGCCGCACCGACCACCACCGCCGCCACCACCGCCACGTCTTCGCTGGCACCAGCCCCAGCGCAGGTGGTGGCCCGGCCGACTGGATCCACCCTGGGAGCCACAGCGAGGACCGTGGTGAGCAATGTGGCTAGTGGGCAGGCCGGTGGCAGCAGGACTGGTAGGAGGAGCAGGGTCAGGGAAACGCCAGCCTCCCCTGGGAGCCATGCCCTGCCTCAAATGGCCAGAGTACTTGGGGCCTATGAAGAGGCCCAAGGACAATGGGTCCGGTCTGCTTCAGACACGCGTGAGGTGCTGGGGGTGCTGAGGTCCATGGACGCCCGTATGGGCCAAATCGTGGACCTCATGGGACAGCTGGTGGTGGCGGTGAGGTCACAGCCAGGGACAGCAGCTCCCCTCCGCCACCACCTGCCGGGGCGCAGGGTGGAGCAGCAGTGTCCAGTTCCCCTGCGTCCACAGCCAGTGAGCACACCTCAACCACCAGCATGTCGCAAGCAGGCACCCCCCTCACAAACGTGGAAGGGGCCGTCCGAAGTGGAAACAGATCTCCCGGGAGGACTTCGCACGCTCCAAACGCAAGTGAGGCAGCCAGCCAGCCTTCCGCCAGCCTTCCTTGACCAGCCACTGCATTGACTTGGACTACGATCCCACTCCACACAGCCATCTGGATGGCATGTGTGTGTTGGACTATGGACATAGAACCAGTGGGTACACCCTGATCATCACGCAGCCATGACCGACAGCTCATTGTCACTGCACGCACCACTTTTGTCATCACCTTACACACAATCACATGTCACAGTTTGTAATAAATGCACCTTTTTCACTAACTGCTGTTTGTGCCCTGTGTTTTATTTGTACGGAATACAACGGCCACCTTGGGCGGAAAGGCACCTGATGCGTGGCATGGCAATTGAATCCAGAGGAGCCTGTAGGGACCTAGGGGTGGGAGACAGAACAGGAGCACATTCAATGAGTGTGTCACACACCCATCACACAGTACATGTCAACAACTACAAGCAATGTACACACATCGCACAGAGCAATAGGGCACAATGCCACAGCCACCAACAGTGGCATACTACCCTGGCCATGGAGCGTTGACACACAGCACGCAGTGAACAAACGGCCACCCTGACACAGCACACACACACCTGCACAGATACAGCCACATCAGCCGTCGTACATGGACACTCACCGTCAAGTGAAGTAGCGGGCGATGAGCTGCTGCCGCACATTACCAGCTTCCTCCTCTCCGCTGTCCTCCTCACTCGAGCTGTCCTGGTCTGCGGGCTGGGGCCCTGGTTGATCTCCGTCATCCACAATGAGGGGGATCTGCTTCCGAATGGCCAGATTGTGCAGCATGCAGCACGCCACCACTATCTGGCACACCTTCTGTGGGGAGTACGCCAGCGCACCCTCGGTGCGGTCCAGGCACCTGAACCTGGACTTGAGGAGGCCAAAGGTACGCTCGACCACACGTCTGGTCCTCCCATGTGCCTCATTGTAGCGATCGTCTGCTGGGGTGCGAGGATTCCTCAATGGACTGAGCAGTCATGCCCCATTCGGGTACGCAGAGTCACCTGGGTGTGAGGGACACAGAGAACCGTTGCTAATCCAACTGGACAGGGGACAGCATCGCACAGCCAGCACGCTACACCACTCCACATACTCACCGACAATACAGGCACGATCCTGTTGCATATTGGACATCAGTCGTGGCAAGATGCTGTTGCGCATTATGTGTGCGTCATGGGCCGAGCCTGGGAACTTTGCACACACGTGGGTGATCACCATGTCCGCAAGGCACACCACTTGCACATTCAGGGAGTGCGTGTGCTTCCTGTTGCGGTACAGGTGCTCAGTGGCCTGTGGTGGAACAAGGCCGACATGTGTGCAGTCAATGGCTCCAACGACGTGTGGGATTCTGCCAAGGGCATAGAATGCACCCTTCATTGCCGCCAATTCACGAGCCCTGGGGTAGCGGATGTACCTGTTTCGGTACAGCATCATGGCTGCCAGTACATCCCTCAGCACCTTGCTGAACATGGGCTGGGACATCCCTCCTCCAATGCCCACTGTGTGCTGGAATGACCCAGTGGCGAAGAAATGCATGGCGGCCATCACCTTAGCCGTGGGGGTGACAGCAGTCGGATACACCCTGCGGGGACGGAGATGGGGTTCTAACATGGCACACAGTCGATGCAGGGTTGGCCTGTCCAGCCGAAACTTCCTAATAACCTCTGTATCGTCCATGTCCGCCAGCAATTGGTATGGGCGGTCAATGTTCGGTCTCCGCCTAGGGACAATGGCAGAGGACACATGTCAAAGCAACACGACACATAGCAATTTTGCATACACATCACTGACATGACTGAGCAAGCACATGAGCCACAGCCCAGCTGTCAAGCTGGGACGGCACGGCCACAATACACTTACACAGGTCTCCCAACAATGGCAATGGCTAGTGATACAAACCACTGCCATGTGCATGCACATGGGGATCTAGGCCCCAATGACTTGCGGGGCGTGCTGATGGGGACTGACTGCATATCCGTCAAGCGGCAACGCCACGGCAACATGAATGTCTGCTGAGCATGGAACTGCTTCCGCGGCTGGATGAGTATGGCACACGACGACAACGATGTGGGCACAGGCTGAGCGGCCAAAACAAGTGGGACCTGTGGCACGAGGGGATATGAGACAGTAGTAGGTGTCAGCACTGCACCCTATGTACAGCACTGTACGGATCACACCTCCCGAAACATTGACAGGTGTCCACATTGACAGCCCCATGCCAAGACGGCTGTGTGCTTGCAGTCACACGTCACAGGTGAGAGGTTACATTGCACGTGCCAGGTGGCAGACGTACATAGTGGGAGCTGGCATGTGTGTGCATGTGTCTCCTGTTCAGGATCCACCAGATGGGCGCTGACTCTGTACTGACCATTGGACACAGCATGTTCCGTGGAAGGCTTGTGTGTGTGGGATGGTGGCACTGGATGTGCCTCCGTTGGGTGGGGGGCCATGCACAGGGCGGGTACGTCGATGATTGCGCATTGTTGGTCACGGTGGGTGCACCAACTGAAGATGTGTTGCCCTGTGTTCAATTCCTATGTCCGCATGATGATGGACTGTAGATGTGGGCAGACTACACATTGGTCGATGTGCTGTCTATATGCATGTGCCTTCACACCAGGCACAGCTGCCCCTGCACATGTGACCCCTGCTGGACTCGCTGCTGGGTCTGTGGAGCTGATGCACCTTCTGCACGTGGGGCGGACAGCTCTCCTCACTTCCCTCATTGCGCATGTCATGACTTTGCCGCAGGTGACATGGATCATGGAGGGCCCACATGTACGCGTGGGTAGGCTACACATGATTGTACACTGGTCGCCACCCCCAGTCAGTGTTTTGAATGGGAAGGTTGTCGTGCTGGTGGTATGTTCGATGTGGCGGATGGGCGGGCCTAGGTGCGGGCTTACATTCCGGACATGGGGGGGTAGTTGGATTGGCGACTAGTTGCAGTACACACGGGACACGTCTCTTCCTTTCCACATCTGGGTCATCCCTTGTACTTACTGACAGTGATACAGTCATCTTCGCCCCAGCCCTCATGTCCTCCCCTCGCTCCCCAAATATGCATGCTCACCTGCGAGGCTAGCGCCTGCACAGGCAGCCCCAGGCTCGCACCAGAGAGGGCAAGGAGTGTATGTGTGGGTCCAGTTGCACGAGTGGGCTGTCTCAGGGTATGATGTGTGGCGGGACGCCGTCCACCTGCGTGGTGCCCCAAATGGAGACCCGGCCTGCATGGACTATGCATCACAGTCTTCGCCTTCCGGATCCGCCACCTGCGACACCCAGTGGCTGTGGCTGCCCTTCCGGCCAGGCCGCGTCCGTCTGCGGCTGATGGCCCACACATTCACTCTTTGGCCTCTCTGGGGAGGGCTCGGGGTGGTGGCGCACGCGCTTGCACTTAGTCGCAATGGCATGTGGCGTGGTTGGTATGATGGGCAATGGATGGGATGGTGCGAGCCACCTCCCGTGACGTCAGTGCTGCTCGTGCTGTGGTGCGTCCCCCTACACTTCCATTTGACTTGTGCCATGCTAGACGTTGAGGTTCTATTGCCTGCGTGATATGACCAGGAGGAGCGCGAGGAGACCTCTCACACACCATGCTCCACTGCCATCCCGTGCCCTGTATCGCCTGTGCGGATTGACTATGTTGGGGTTACACCTGGTCGACTGGGGCTGTGTGTGCCTTGTCAAGGGGCATGGCGGGCGCACAACAGGATCCAGCTTGTCCACAGAGGGTGGGCTGAGGTGCGCCTGGTACCGCTTTGTACGTGTGCCCGGCTGCTGTGCACACACGTGTTCACTCCCCCCGACAGGTGTCCTCTCACAATGCCCAGGGAAGCGGTGGTGTACTGTTCATGACCCCTCCCAACATGGCGTGCTCCAACTTGGCATGTGCGCATCTACCCGTCGCACCCACCCACCTGAGCACTGCGTCCATACGACTTCACACAACACATGTGTGTCTTCCACAGTAGTGCTACTCATTTGCGTTGACATCCAATACCAGTGGACTACATGGTCATGTCACGACTGCCGTGTACTTCACATACTCTCATCCTCTCTCATTCGTACTTGTGAAATGAGTCAGCGGAGATAGTTTTGGTTTCAAACATTATATTGAGTCTTCTGTCCTCTGTGATGCAGTATAGTGGACACTACTGGCAGCGGAATACATGTTGAGGATATACTGAGCATGATTGCAAATGGGATAGGGTGTGGGGTTACATGTGATTGGCTGTTGCATGTGGGATGTGGGCTTCAGAGTGACATCTGCTTGGCCAAGGCTGTGCTAATGTACATTTACGTATAGCTGCGGAGCTGCGGACTTTGACACAGACGGTATACATGTAGCCTACCAGACCGCTTGGCATCATGGGCACAGTCCATCTCAGTTCCATGTGACAGGTTTGCTGCGGTTGTTCCTCATGCACGCGTGCATGTGAGATGACATCAGGGCATGTGCTTGCGTGCATGCAGCGGCGTGCCACTTGTTGTTGCACTGTGGTGGTTACTGGACATGTCACAGTCACTGGGGTCGTGTTGTTGTTGTATGCACTTGTCGTCCATGCAAAGGTCCTGGTATGGGATTCCCGGGGCGGGGGTGGGAGGGGTGCAGCACCCACAGACTCCAGGCGACCTATTCATGTCCACTGAGTGGTGTGTGTGTCCATGGGCGCTGGATCCATGTCGTGTCCTGGTTGTTCGTGCAGTTCCGTCCATGTGGGTGCGATACACAGAGCCCATGCCACTGCCTCCCACGATGCATGCGGTGTTCCTGGATGTGATGGGGAACAGTGTGCATGTCCCGGTCATATCCGATGTCATGGCGATGTCGTTGATGGTGTGGTTACAGTTGCCGGTCGTTTGGTATGGCTGTTGTGGTGGTGACTGGCCAGTCCGTGCGGAAGCTAAGCATGGGTGCGGGGTTGGACATCATAGGTCACTCGGGGAACCTGCGTTGTGGTCCAACGAATTTACAGGTTGTCAGGTATGCGATGCCGTCCAGCAGGGCTTCCATGTCATTGGTGGTGTACATGTTTGCCAGCCAATGTAGCGGATGGTGGCTGTCAAGGTGTTGTTCGTAAGTTGTCCCTTGGAGGACCATGATGGGGCATGCTGGGTGACATTCGATGTAGCTGTTCTCAATGATCCGTCGTGTGGAGGCACAGTGGTCCCATTTCAGTGCGGGTGCGATGTTGGCCACATACGCCATGCCCCCATAGGCAGAGCAGGCCCTGTCGTGTGCGTCCAGAGGGAGGAGTAGTGGTAGCAGGTCCGCCTTCATACATGCCGGGTTGGAGAGGCATATCTCGACGGGATGCTGGTAGGGACACCTCCGACAGTAGAAGACGGGCATGACGCAGCTGAACAATGTGATGCGGTAAGTCAGTCGGTAACTTACGTTCAGCAGGGACAGGAGATCGCATCCCAATGTATGGAACAGGTTGGTTTTGTACAGCTTGAGCTGTTCGGCGTAGTTGGGTAGGTGTGTTGCGGTTGCCATTTCGCAGCGGTTCGTTGAGGTGGCGTGCTCCGGCTGTGTGTGCAGTCTGCAATGTGCACGCTCCGAGGTTGCTGTGAGCTCTGTGTAGTCGTAGGGAGACAGGACTTGTGTTCTGTTGGCTTGTTTGGAGGACACGGGCCCTCTTCCCACATGCTTCTCAGACAGTTCAAGGTCAGTGATGTGTGACTCCTTCCAATTAACTTGCATGTGGCCGACATGGGGGAGTGTTTTCTTCTTTCTTCCCCGTCCGTTGTGTGCTTCTGTGATATGCGCTATCTGCCCTGTGGTCGGTCTCCTCGGCATGCCTGTGTTGGTCTATTCTTGGACAATGGCTGTATTCACCGGCTTCTGTCGTAGGGCTGTGGTTTCGGAGTTGGAATGGAAGGTCATTCAGTGCTGTCTGCTCTCCCTTGTGTGGGCGGCAGGCTGCCTTTCCGCTCTGCGTTGGGCCTTGTGTGTGAATGTTATTCTTGGGCCACCTGTTGTCGGTCCCCGGGCTCTTTGGTGTTCCGTTTTATATGTCTTGTTCATATGTGCAGGGTGGTATGGGTGTTTCTGTGTGGTACTGGCGTTCCTCTTCCCGAAGGGGCCCTGCTTCTCCTAGTTGGTGTTGCCGCCGCTGTGTGCTACGCCATGTTTGTTACACTGGGGTGTGTCCTGCTGTTGCGTGTCTTCACTGACATGTGTGCGTCGGTTGTGTGGCGTTGGGTGTTGTCCGTGAATTGGGCGTTGGGGACATGTCTGTGGCAGGCCTGTCACGTGTCATGTGCGTTCGGGGTGGGGCTGATGTGTGTGCTGCTTGGTTGTGTCCCTGTGTCTGTGTGCGACGCATGCATGGCGCTGCGGTTGGCCTCTGCGTTGTGCGCATGTGTGGCGGCGTCATCGGCGCTTTGGGGCCGAGACGGGGTGGTTGGTTCCTAGTCCCAGGTGGTGTGTACACATGTGTTCCGCGATGTTACGATTTGGCCTGTGTGTCATATGTGGATGCAATGGTGGATGTGTAGTGTACACGCGCTGGGGGGGGTTGTCCGCTTTTTCCGCCCTTGCACTGTGTGCGCTGTTTGCGTGCACTTGTTGTGTGTGTGCCTACCTGCGTCTCCGCGGTACGTTGCGTCCTTGGTGGTGCATCAGCAGAAGCATGGGGAGGGCCTGCAGTGCTGGATTCATGCTCGGGGAGCCGCTTCTTCGTTGTCCGTGCTCGGCATCCGTGTTACCGCTTCGGTTTGTCGTACGGTATCTCTTGGCCATGGGAGCCGTTTGTTTGCGGCATCGTAATTTATGCGCCGGGCGGGACGTGTTTCGTCGGACGGTGTGTGTCAGTTAGGCTGCGCCGCTACGTGTACGGGCGCACTTTGATGGCGGACGGTGTTGCTGGCTTGCCGGCGGTGTTTGGCCTACTTTTCGCATCGTAATTGGACGGGCGTGTGGACTGCTGCGTGCCGGCGGTAACTGGTGCTTTTTGCATCCGCCAGCACGGCGGTGGTGCTTCCGCCCGCCATCGTAATGTGCCCCTTAATGTTTTAACATTATCTCCTACTAAGTTACATTTTCAGTCCTTGTCTTTATAAGTTTCAATGGGAGGGTGTTGCAGTATAACACTTTTTTGGATGGTGATTTTAGCTTCATAAGACAATAGGGTGAAGAGAAATTAAATATGTTATTTTTTTGATATCTTTAAAATTAAATTGCTTTAACTTGTTTAAATTACATTTTCTAAAAGATTTTCGTCAGTGAAATAATACACATTTTTAATGATGTATAGTTGGATTTTTTGAAATATTATTAAAATATATCTCACTAAATCATTGCATTATTATTGTGTTTTGTTTTAAATTCCTGTCCCTCGCTAATTGATACTATTTTTTAAATTAATTTAAATAATTGAATGTATTTGATTTTAATATATTTATTTATTTTTACTTAACGCGTTTTTGTATTTTTTATAATGGAAGTTAAAATTTACGTTCTTCAAGTTCATTTATTTAAATGTATTAATTTCTTTTAGAAATGTTTTTAACTTATATTAGTTAATAATTTCATATTTATAGTACATAATTATGAATTATTCAATATTTTGGTAATTATCTCAATGTATTGCATTGCATTTCTAAAATGTATTCTATTTAGGGTACTGTAACAGCGTTATCTATATTACAAATGTATGGGATTAAATAATTTTAAAATTAAAAGTATAGCATTTTTCTTAATGTCTTTATATTTGGAGTGGGAATTGTAAATTGAAATCCTCCTGTAAGAAACTGAACTATTAGTTGGAAAGGGTGAGATCACCCAATCAAGTAATAATTGCAATCCTTATCAGGGTTAACCGCAAAAGCCACTAAATATACCTATGCTTACCCTCTGGAAGCTTGGCACAAAAGCAGTCAAGCTTAACTTAGAGGCAATGTGTAAAGTATTTATGCAGCATTCAAACAGTAATAAAGTGAAAACATAACATAAGAAAATTCCCAGCTAATTAAAATCACATCAAAATGACAAACTCCAATCAGTAGAACCCAAGTTATGAGTTCTTAAAGTTTAAGTTAAAATAGTCCCAAAAGATACAAAGCACCAAGCATGGGTATCTGGTTGCACTGGGCAGGGACAAAGCCACAAGTTGAAGCTGACTGTGATTTAGCACCAGTCAGGTGCGTGATTAGGTGCCTCCCACTGGGAGGTGTACCTTTTGTCCTTGGTGCAGGGGTTGCTTGGTGTTGCAATGTGATGCTCTGTGTCACGCTGTGTTGGGCCTATCCATCTGTCGGTCAGGAGCTGCGCAGTGTTTGCAGAGACGCAAGTCTCTGCATCTATCTAGGGGGCGTTCTGTTTCACATCCGGTGAGGCCACTGATCAGGGGCTGTGATGTGAGGCCCTGTGTTGCCCTGCACCATTTTGTATCCTAAGCAGTGAAGCTGCCAAATGGGAGCTGCGATGTGTTGTAATACGAAGACTGCATCATCCTGCACCATTTGGATCTTATCAAAATGACAATGGCAAGGTGCTACACTGTTCTGGGTGAGCTGTGTCATAGCCGGTGAAACTTTCAGGGAGGAGTACACTCTGACTCCAGCCAAGGGTCCAAGACATTGAGGACAGCACTTGGGGGGTTAGGACTCAATCTCACAGAGGCCAGCAAGGGTAATCTGGTCAGGCCAAGTTGGGTCTGGTTAGCTGGAAAGCAGGAAATGCTTCTGGAAGCTTGTTGTGTCCATGTAGCTCAAACAGGTGATCCGCCAACTGACCCTTGAAATCACTTCAGGGCCCTGAGGTGGAAATAAGCAGGTTCAGTCGTCCTTCTTCAGAAATTAGGTCAGTTCTTCTTCTGAATCTTCTCCAGTCGAGGAGTGTTCTATTGTTGCCACTTTCATGCTCAGTGCCAACCTGTGTGTAGGGACCACCTCTTAGTCTAATCCTAAATCTGGTTCTGGTCAATGTTTCCCTTTCCCATGGGTTTGACTCCAGGTTTTTTTAGAGAAACAAATGGCAGGCAGTACCAAGTGTGAGCTCCATCTGCCTGTGACAGGGTAGGCATCTTCTGAGGTCAAGAAGGGTCTGGGTAAAGCCCTCAGGCTAGCCTTTAAGCTCAAGAAGGGACTGGGTCCAGCCCCCCTCCAGCTATCCCGCTGAGCAGAGGAACACCCTTCCCCACACCCAATATCTCTTTGTCTCTTTGGACACTGGTAGAAAGGCACATTTGATTTAGGCAGGAAAATGCCAAATTTCTAACATCAACATTTTCAAAATAATAAGTCAAAATCAGACGTTATTATTAAAGAGGATTTTAAATTGCAAAATTCAAATGAGTGGAAAAAGTATTTCACTGGCTGTTCCCAAACTGAAGCTATCAATTATTAAATGTGATAAGGTAACCCAGTGTTAGTCTATAAAAGACTAGCCTTGCCACAGTGAAAATAACTTTGGGGAGTTTTCACCGTCAGGAAAAACACACCTATTTTTTAAATGCCATGTACCCTGACCTATGAGCCTTTAGGGACTACCTTAATGGTGACTTATAAGTATTAAAAAGGAAGGTTTAGGCCAGGTAAAAGTTTGCTTTGCCAGGTCGAAATGGCAGTTTTAAAGCTGCACACACAGACTGCAATGGCATGCCTGGGACATGTTTTACAGTGCTACTTTAGTGGGTTGTACAGTGAGTGCTTCAGCCCACTAGCAGCATTTAATTTAAAGGCCCTGGGTACATGTGGTACCATCAACTAGGGATTTATATGTAAATTAAAGTGTGCAGAGTCCGAATGCCAACAAAAATGGGTTCAACAAAAATAAAGTAGTAAAAGCAAATATCTGGGGGATTACCATGCAAAAGTTAGTTATTTCTAACACCCCCTTACATAGTCCAAAGGTTTCACCAATGAGCTTAAGTTGGAGCAGGAATAGTAATTCTGAACATCCAAACCCCCCAAAGATGGCGGTTAATTATGGCATGGAAATAGTTCATCTGAACCAAGCAAAGTACGACACTTTCCCTAATGTGGTTAAATTTGGAGTTAGAATATAAAACTGTACATCCCCAAAGTGCAAAATTTTCCACAAGGTGGTTAGGTTTGGATTTGAAGTTGGAGCATTAAATTTGAATACCCATAATCCAACACTTTCCCCAATGTGGTTAAGTTTAGAGTATAACAGCAAGTTGTTTCTCTCCAAAGTCCAACACTTTCACCAATGTGGTTAGATTTTGAGTGGAACAGTAAATCGAAACACCTCAAATCTAACACTATCGCCAAAGTGGTAATGTTTACGGTGGGAACAGTTAATCTGAAGCAGTCCCATAAAATCCAACATGTTTCCCAATGTGGTTACATTTGGAGTCGGAATAGTACGTCTGAATTCCCTAAAGTCCAACACTTTCCTCAATGTGGCTAAGCTTGCAGTGGGAATAGTAAATGCCAACCCTTCAAAGTCCAAGGCTTTCCCTAGTGTGGTTACATTTGAAATTGGAATAATAAATCTGAAACCACCCCCCCAACATCCATCACTTCCCTGATGTGTTTAAGTTTGGAATGAGAATAATGCATCTGAATTCCCCAAAGTTTAACATTTTCCTCAATATGGTTAAGTTTGGAGTGGCAGTAGTAAATCTCAACCCGCCAAAGTCCAACACTTTCTGCAATGTGGTCATGTTTGGAGTGGTATAGGTTACTCTGAACCCATCTAAGTCCAATTTGTTCCCCAATCTGGCAAAGTTTGGAGTGGGGATAGAAAATATGAACCCCTCCAAATCCAACACTTTCTCCAGTGTGGTTAAGTTTGGAGTAGAAATAGTAAGTGGGAGCCCTCAGTCTAAATCCAACACTTTGCCCAAAAATGATAAAGTTTGAAGTAGGATTAGTAAATCTGAACCCAATGTGGTTATGTTTGGAGAGGAAATAGCAAATCTGAATCCCCAAAGTCCAACACTTTCTGAATGTGGCTACCTTTTGAATGGGTATAGTAGATCTGAACTCCCCAAAGGCAACGCTTTCTCCAATGTGTTTGCATTTGGAGTTAGAATAGTAAATGTGAAGCTCACCAGTACGTTTCACACTGTGGTTATGTTTGGAGAGGGAATAGTAAACATCAACCGCTCAAAGTCCAACACTTTTAAAATTGTGATTATGTTTGGAGTGAAAATACTAATAGTAAATCTGAACCCATCTAATGCTTTCCCCCAGTGTGGTAAAGTTAGAATGGGGATAGACAATCTGAAACCCTCTAAGCCCAGCACTTTCCCCAGTATGGTTAAGTTTTGAGTGGGAATACTAAATATAAATTTCCCAAAGCCCACCTCTTTTCCAAATGTGTTTACATTTGGAGTGGAAATAGTAAATATCAGCCCCTCAAAATCTGCAAATTTCCCTAATGAGTTTACATTTGCAGTGGGAATGGTAAATCCAAGCACTTCAAAGGCAAACACTTTCCCAATGTGGTTAAGTTTGGAGTGAGAATAGAAAATGTCAACGTCCCCTAGTTTAACACCTAAATGCAACAGTTTCCATCGATGTGGTTAAGTTTGAAGTTAGAATATAAAATTGTATCTCCTTAAAGTTCCACACTTTCCCAAATGTGGTTAGGTTTGGAGTGTAAATAGTAACTGTGAACCCCTGAAAGTCCAACACTTTCCTCAATGTGGCTAAGTCCAAAGTGCAATAGTGAATCTAAACCAGAGCCGACTGGGAACAGAAACCGGCCCTGGCAAACTGCTCGGCCGGCCCCCCTGGGAGGGGAGGGAGGTGCGGACGAGCTGTTTGCTAGGGCCGATCTCGGTCGATTTCATTACAGGGGGCCAATATTGCTGACCCCTGGTAACAAAAAGGCCACCCAGGGGCTGAAAACCATCCCCCTCCCTGGTGACCCACCGGGGAAATGCCCGGTGCCCGCTACAGCCAGACCGGCCCTGAAATAAACCCCTAGTTTCGGAGTGGGAACAGTAAACTTGAACCCATTCAAGTCCAGCAATTTTTCCAAATGTGGTTAAGTTTGGAGTGGGTATAGTATATCTGAACCCCTCCAAGTCCAACACTTTCCACAATGTGGTTATATTTCGAAACAATATGGTAAATCTGAACTCCTGAAAGTAACATTTTCCCCAAAGTGGTTAGGTTTGCAGTTTTAAATACAGTTTCCAAACATCCCTTTTCATATATACTATGGTAAACTGTATATTATTTTCCAATAATGATTGCAAATTTTTTGGGGATATCCAAGAAAAGATTTTTTTTGTCAGAATATTTGTAATTATGTATATCCTATAATTGTAGTGTACATATGTTTTTATATGTAGATATAATTTTTTTAAACATGTACAGTAATTTTTGAGAAGTATGTCATCCTTTACATTATTTATATTTTTGAAGTGTTGTTATATTTAAAAAGTACTGAAAAATTGGTTATATATTTTTATCAGTGATTTCAATATGTTTTTACATAAAATATTTTTGGACATATTTTCACACATAGGAAAATTTACTCACATTTTGTGGGTGTTATTTAATAATTTATAAAACCTTAAGAAATAAACTATTTTTTTTTAACATTGATTTCTATTGGATGGTAGTGTTTCTTTTTCATTTTTTCACCTTTTTAACATTTTCTTTGATTTTATAGTCTATCTTTATTATTTTGTGCTGTTACTGGAGCTTGAGGTAGTGGATTCCTGTTGCAGATATCTGATTCAGTTAGGACTATTTTAAAGTGACAGGGGAGATGTTTAGTCTTAGAATAAGTTAGAACTTATTGTGAAATGTATTGTTTAATTTTATTTGTTATGTATTTTTATGGGTTTAAGGTTTATTTTAATCACACTATGCTGTGGTTTACACTAGGGTTATAATAGTTTTCTGTGAGGGTTTACATGGATTTCCCTTTAATGATTTTAGTTTTTAGACATCAGGTGTGTTTTATTTTTTATTGAAGGAAAAATGCATGTTCATTTTAGTTTTACAGATTTGGAAGGTGGTTTCTTCCTAGGGTACCTTGGAAGGTATTGTGTCACCCTTCCAATGTGTCATTAATGGATTCATGTTGTTGGTTATAGGGGGGTTCAAGTAGCATGTCAAATTAATAATTACTTCTGTTATAGGGACCTATGCTAAAGCTGTTAGATTTTTTATTTTGTTTGCAAATTCATTATTAGTTGCATATCCCGTACTGAAGGTGGATTTTTTGAGGTGCCTTTATATACTCTGACTAAAGTGCTAAAAGCACCTCTGAATTACAGTGTGAGGGTAGATTTTAAGTATGGTTGAAAACATTACATAATCTAGGGCTACTTCAGACTTTTAAATCCCTCAAACCATTATGAGGAGAAGAACAAACTATAGTGACACTAAAAGATTAGAAAAATATAAAAAGGTTTATTTATTAATTATCTTTATCTTTTTTTTGGATAAATATAAAAACATATATTAGAAGTAGAGAAATTCATACAGAGACTAACAAATGTACAACATTCTGACCACATTCATTCACAGTCACAAACATACTACATACACATAATCATATTGATATATATAATCTTTTCGTCAATCATGATAGGATTTATAAAGGATGTAACAAACAAACAACAACAGCACTTTGATGAATGATTGGCTCTTTTGGGTGGTTTCCAAACTGACTCTACGCGCGTTTCGACAGAAACACTGTCTTCATCAGGAGTTCCACCTCAGAATGTTATGCTCTGTAAGGAATAATATATATATCACATACGTGTAAATATAGTTTCAAGTGTCACTATTGTACATTGATATAATATTTTCATATTGTGGTAAAAACCCATGATTTAAACTAAGGGATACAATCTCACATTGTCTTTTTATAAAAAGAAAGAGCCTGACAGAAAATTGACATAACTACAAATATATAAATAATCTCCCAAAAACATATAACAATGCAGGCATGCAAATGGTCACTGTTACTGGTGATCTACATTCTTTGTGTGAATTCCATATTGACAGTACCAAAAGCCCCTTACCAAGGAAAGATAGTTAGCGTCCCTGAGTGGAAGTTGAATGAAAAAAATATATATATTCTCCAGGATAAGTATTCTATAGAGGAAAACATACATAATGATCAAAATGTGCACGAATTACACAAAATACTGAAGTTTAAAATTTATGACATAACAATAGTAAAAAAGATATATTACCAAGTCTGTCCAGCATATGTATGCAGACAAATAAGCTGTTTAAATAGTACAGGTCGAAATAGGATCTTGTATCATCAAAGGTTTATACTCGTCACCCAGGAGACATCTGTGGAGTTCTAGAAGAGTGTACCAAAGTAGAAAAGCAAAAGGATAAAAAGCTTTCCATTGCTCACTATGCACATCCTTGAATATAAAAAGATGTTATAACGAACCGATTGGACTACATGTTTACCTTGTACAGTTGATGACCTTTCTCAAAAAAGAGAGATGTTTAGTATAATAGCCGATTCCTCTAGAAAGAGGCCTTGAAACAAATAAACAGGCCCAAAACACCGAATGTAAAGATATGCAACAAAATAATTTTAAGAATGTCAAGAGTTGAATCTGTTTCTATAGATGTCAAAGATGGCAAAACATACCTGCTTGATAAACTGTATCCAACAGGACAGACGAACTGCTATATCAGAATTTAACCCATTGGTGTGTGAACTCAACGAAAAAATCCAAAATACTTCTCTGCGTTTTCTTATTGATTCTGCTTGTTGGGTATTTTTGATTTCAATTTTTTCCAAGATTAACCATCTTATTTCAGTCTCACGGTGGATCATTTCTAGGTAGTGTTTGACTATCGGTGCCGTTAGTCTTTTTGTTTTGATGGCCGAGCGGTGTTCTGTCAGGCGGACCGAGAATTGTCGTGACGTCTCACCAACATATCCTTTATCACAGGGACAAAGTAACAGATATATAACAGATATATAACATTGTCCAATGTTACTTTGTCCCTGTGATAGTCAAACACTACCTAGAAATTAACCACCGTGAGACTGAAATAAGATGGTTATTCTTGGAAAAAATTGAAATAAAAATACCCAACAAGCAGAATCAATAAGAAAACGCAAAGAAGTATTTTGGATTTTTTCGTTGAGTTCACACACCAATGGGTTAAATTCTGATATCCCATGGGACCAAGCTATACGCTACAATGACTAGCATGGTCAGTGGTTCCCAGGTACAGGTTATTTGTTTTCCGTCTATGGGTACATCCACCGCTTCTTTTTAAATCTCGCTGTGAGTTCATGGACACGTGCATAACCTTTTGGTGGCGATGCTAAATTGTATTCTTAAATAACGCTGGACCCCCGGTACAGGTTATTTGTTTTCATCCATCGGCACATCCACCATTTTTTCAAATCTCGCTGTGCGTTCATAGATATGTGCACAGCTATTGGGTGGCGATGCTTATATGTATTCTTAAATAACGCTGGGTGTCTGTACATATGCATCGGGTATTTTTTACATAACTTCTCTAGGGATCTCTTTTTAAGGTTAGTTTAGGAGTAGTAAAGTTAGGACTCCTAACTTTAGGACTCCTAAACTGAGAAAAATCCTAACTTTAAGACTTTCGGTATTCACAGAAGGCACTTAGGAGTCCTAAAGTTAGGACTACTAACTTCTGTGAATACCGAAATGAGTAAGTTCATTCTGTGAATACCAAAATGAGTAAGTGTATTCTGTGAATACCAAAAAGTACAAACTTTACGTTTTTGACGTAAGTTAGTTCTGTGAATCAGGCCCATAGTGTCTGCATTCCACACCCCCCGAAGAGGGCCAGGAAATCCTCCCCAGATTTTGGGCCCCATTACAATGCCAGGCAGTCAGACCGCCGACAGCAATTGCGGCGGTCGGAAGACCGCCTGACGAGCATGTGGATCCCTGCCATGTAAAGGTTGTCGAAAAGGGATATCGTAATCCCAATGGTGGTGCCTGCCTCAGCACTTCCACCATTCTGGGATGCTTTTTCGACCACCGCACCATTGGGATCTATGATCCTGGTGGAGGCGGTGGTATTGCGGTCGACATCTGTGGGTCTGACTGCCAATACCGTAATATGGCAGTCGGAATGAAGGCCTGTCAGTGGTCGAACCACCAACTACGGGCTGTCGGCGGTCCAACCAGCAACATTGTAATGAGGCCCTATGTCAATTGGTCATGCGGGTTCCGTCCTGCAACATAGTCTCGCAGGGGCCCCCAAAAATCTCTCACCCTGGAGTCAGGCGGTGGGGTGTCAGCATATAGTTCCACCATTTTCCCATATAATATCATGTCTTTCAGCCAATCCTTAAAGTGGGGTAACTTCTTACCGCCCAATGTCATCACCACTCTGTGGCATCCCAGAAGAATCGCCATTGACAGCAATGTGCTATAGTGCTTAGAAGCATCTAGTACATATCCCTGCATGACGACCAATGAGGAAATGGGCAAAGAACCATCAACCATAAAGTCAATAGCCTGAGTCACCTGTGTCCACAACTCAGCCACCCTGGGACAGCCCCATGACAGATGCTGAAAGTCGGCATTTGGGGCCAAGCACCTTCAACAGTAAGAATTTTTTCTCATGCCATGTTTACCCATACTAACCAGGGTATTATAGACCTTATGCTGGTAGTTGTAGCATATTAGTCTATATTTCCCATTGGGGGACGCCTCCTTGGTCTGCACACAGCAGTAGCCTCATTGCTTATTCAATTTACAATGCCTAGGTCTGAAGACAAAATAATTTTAGCCTGTGTCTCTGGCCCTGAGGGAGCTTTTAAAGCTACAGTAGATATGCAAGTGACCGATTTCTTGGGGTTGGGATTAGACAGCAGTAAAGTATTTCCCTGTTTGTTGGAGCATCTGAAAATGAGGGGAACATAGCATTTAGCAGTGGTTTAGGATTATAGTAAGCAAGTGTGCCTAGAGAAGAGTGGTATAACATTCATAAGTATTGTTCTTGTTGTCTCTTGAGAGCTTGTATTGGCTTCTTTTAGGTCCTGTAAAATATTTCTGACTTCTATTTCAGTATTATTAGGGGATGGTTATGTTCCCTAACACTTTCTACAATTTCATTTTTCAGAGTAGCCCTACTATAACATGCATTTGGATAATATTTAGTGCATTTGCAGTGTGTTTTTTCACTGTTGGTGCTATTTTTATTAAATGAATATCCCATATACTTGAATAACTGCTTCCCTTTCTGGGATGTGATGTATTGCTGTTTATAGTTTAGAGGTGTGGTGCAGCGGCCAGGGCAGCTGACTTCGGAGCACAGGGTTCACGGTTCGATCCCCGGCTCCGGCGGCAGCTCAGCTCAGCTCAGCACCATGTGACTCTGGGCAATAGCTCACTTAATTTCCACTCCGGCCCCCAGCGCCTTGAGACCCGTAAGGGTGAGTAGCTGCGCTATATAAAAACGGACTTACATTTACATATAGTTTAGAGTATAGGAAATATGTAAATGTTTTAAAAAAAGAATAGAGGAAGTTAAATTGCACATTTTAACTTTGTATTCTGGATGTTGTTTTTACTACCTTTTAGTTGTAGATCTCTGCATTTCAGGTCTGTTTGTTTGTGAATTTGGGACAGTTTTAATTTGTTGCATACTGCGGAGATGACCAGCAAAAGATTCTAACACAACAGCTATATCAAGCACTGAATGGTGAGAAGGTCTTTTGAGTCCCTTTCATGATTGCCCAGGGAAAGGCCAACTCCTACTTGTAGGTGGTACTACCGCACACAGAACAGTATAGTGGAAAGATATCAAGAGTCTACCTACGAAATCACATGAGAGGTTACAGATATCAATGACAGTGGAAATTTCACAAAGGGTAAATCTGTCAATCTTGTAGCTCTTGATTGGATCTCAAGTTGGCAGAAGTATTCATCCTGTCCAAGTAGGGACCACTATTCATACTTGAACTGTGTAAGTCACAACACAATTCTAAATTATCCTGTGGTTACCCTCTGGTAGCTTGTCATAGGGCAGGCAGGCAGGCTTAACTTAAAAGGTAATCGGTAAAATATTTGTGCAATAACTCAAACAGTAACACAGTGAAAACACCACAAAAAAACTCCACAACAGCTTAGAAAAATGGAGAATATTTATCTGAGTAAAATAAGATGAAAATTAGAATAAACCAATGTGTAGAAGTTGAGGTATTGAATTTTGAAGAAATAAATGCAGTAAGGCACTTGGAAGCAAGTAACACTAAAAAGGTTACTTTAGGTCTCGCTGGACCACAGCAAAGTGAAATTTAGGGCCGACCGCAATGGAGCACCAGTCGGCTACAGGACCCATGCAGGCTCTGGTGAACAAAGTTCCTGGTCACAAAGCTTAAAATGCGTCAATCTTCTCCTTGCAGTGAAGGCGATACGTCAGTTCCGAAGGCGGGTGCCGGAGTCGAGAGGAGTTGAGCGATGCACATGTTTCTGCCATGCAGTCGAGAAGGTGGGTCGATTTCACCAAGCTGCAGTGGTGGCAATACGCTGTCCAATGTGTCAATCCCTGGAGACAAAGCGCTGGTTCTGTAGCGATGCACCAATTTTACTCCCGCGACCGGGTCGATGCACCAGTTTTGCTACACGCAGACAGGAGATGCATCAAAATCCATGTTGCAAGTACCTGGGCCACTTCCAGTGAGTCAGGCACAGGAGCAGTGGTAGAGACTAGATTTCTCTGAGCCTCAAGAAACAGGAGGCAAGCCAACAAGCCCTTGGAGATCAATTGGAACAAGGCAGAGTCCAGCTCTCAATCAGCAGAGTCAGAGAGCAGCAGGCAGCAGGACAACAGCAGAAAAGCAGGTCTTCAAGTTCAGCAGTCCATATGAGTCCTTTGAGCATCACAGCAGTTCTTCTGACACAGTCCAGTTGTAAGTCCAGAAGTGTCTGATTTGTG
The DNA here is from genome assembly GCA_963921515.1 of Calotriton arnoldi. Classification (NCBI taxonomy): domain Eukaryota; kingdom Metazoa; phylum Chordata; class Amphibia; order Caudata; family Salamandridae; genus Calotriton; species Calotriton arnoldi. Next base: position 21,893 of record CAWUFW010022845.1, on the reverse strand, counting down.
TGGGTCAGGGACCCAGTACTTATATCCAAAAGTGCCTTTAAAGTGGAGGTGACATCAAAGGCTGGCCTCTGAAATGCATACAATCCCTTTCAGCCTAGTACGGTCTGCCAGGCTAAACCTGGGGGGTAAGTCAGTGCTTTGTGTGTGGACAGTGCACTACTTATTTAAGTGTGCCAGCCCCTCCTGTACCTACCTGCCCCTGATGACCCATCAGAATGCAGATGAATGTAGATGAGCCTCACCTTCCTGTGTTTGTGGCTGTCTAGAGGGAATTCACAAAGTATAGCTGTCATCCCACCCAGACGTGAATTGGAGACAGTCTGCAAGGCACAAAGAGCTAAGAGCAGAAAAATGTCCACGTTCTAAAAGTGGCATTTCTAAAACAGCAATGTTAAATCCAACTTCACGAGTCAAGAGGATTTATCAAGACCATTCAAAACATATGAAACATGAAAAAGCTACTCCTCTCTAATCAGAAATTACAGCTTAAAAGTGTATTAAGGAATTCCCAATGCTAGCATATGAGAGGAGTAGGCCTCAAATTCGTGAAAAATGAAATAGGCTGTTTGTCACTACCAGGACATGGAAAACATAAAAGTACATGTCATAACTTTTACTTCTATAGCACACTGCTCCTTGGGTTACCAAGGGTATTAATTAGGGGTGACATGTAACAAAAGGGGATTTTAAGACTTGGCAATTAGTTTTAAATGCCAAATCGAAGTACACTCCACACACATGCCCTGCAATGGTAGCCCTGAGACAGGTTTGAAAGTGTACTTTTTGTGGGTGGTGCAATGAGTGTTGCAGGCACACTAGTAGCCTTTAATTTACAGGCCCTGGGTATATGGTATATCACTTAACAAAGGATTTACAGGTAAATTAAATATACCAATCAGATGTAAGTCAAGCATAACATGTTTAAGGGAGAGAGCACAGGCACTTTAGCACTGGTTAGCAGTAGTAAAGTGCTCAGAGTCCTAAAACCAGCAAAACAAAGTACAGAAAAATGGAGGGCAGCAGGCAAATAGTTGGGGGAACACCACCTTAACGCTGCCAGGTCTAACAGAGAGGAATATTATTATTGACATGAATAGCAAAACAGTAAATTCCTCTGTCATCGGGAAAGGGAAACATTCAAGGTGCAATAGCCAGAAGTAAAGTTCAGTAGACTGATGGAAGCGAAAATCAGAGACAAAAATAGTTACGAAGAACACAACGAAAAACCAGACAATAAATGTGTTGCGATACATCTTCTTCTCTTGATTGCAATCCTTATATGTGATTAAAACAGGAATTGACATCACAGGAAAATATTCTACTTCATCGTGGACTGGGAATCTTTGAAAATATCCTATTGACAGATCACTGTCTTGAAAAGAGCTTTTTATAGGTTTTGTCCAAGGCCCTGCGCTAGAATTCATGGCATTCATTTGGCAGTAAAACAGACCCCAAGTCTGAAATCATTCATACTGCACTGCATTCTGCAGCCCCAGCAGAACCAATTGTGTATAGTGTTTCAAGCATTGCGTGGAATATTTATGAGAACATGGAGACAGCAGACAATCCAGGCAGTGGGGATGACCAACATGAGCTAAACACAGCCTCCAACAATATGCTGTTGGTTAGTAACTTGAATCACTCCTTCCTCCTCTCCACATGTAAAGTCTTTGGTAAGCCCTTGCTAACCTTTTTGGCACTGCACTTGGCATCGATCCTGGAACATATATAATAGTCTAACACAAAGCAGCAAAGGGAAATGTAAACATAAAGAAATACTCTCAGACACAATGGACTTTCTCAAAACACACCAGTATTTTGGCTGCACCAGTACATAGGGTGCAAAAATCTGTGAACATGCAGGTTTCCTATTGTGATGGCACACTGTGCATGAAAGTCACTTATAAGAGAAGAACAGTGATGCTTGATCTCAAACAGAAGTGGTTGTTAACTATCACTCCTTTATCTTTACTATGGTATTGTGCTTAAAGAAAAACATTCAATTTCATGAAGATAACAATTTTTTTATATTGTTTATGTGTACAATGTGTGTGCACTGTGCCAGTTTCTATCTCATAACATACCCAAGAGTAAGCCATGGTTATTTGACCTTGATGTTTCCTTAAAGCAAATGCAAAAAAATAACATAACTGGTAATTCTGTGAGTACTCAATAGACTCGGGTACCTTTTGTTCACGGAAATCAGGCAATACTTGTCACAAGGTTTGTTAAGTTCCATATGCCCTGATGGACAGACATGGCACTAGCTTAGTAATCTGATAGAAATATACGTGCACATTTTTCTTTATTGTCTATAAGTGTATATCCAAACTATGTTCATAAAATAACATGTTTAGCTTGAATATTAATAAGTACTGAGGAACAAATTCACGAGGATAATTTCAAGAGCATTTTATACATATACAGAATAAAACAGGAAGTATCCACCAGTGAAAATGATGCAGCCCCACAGAGTTAATGTAGAGCAAAGTTCACCACTGACAGGGGACAGAGGGCTAGAAATGCTCCCAGTCAGCGCTGCAATGCATAATTAAGGGACATATTTATTATTATTTTATGCCACACTGCATGATACCGAGCACCAAAGCAAGCACCCTTGCACTAGGTGCCTGCATTACAGGTCTGATTGTTTTTGTGCAGGAAGGGGTCCCTTGCTGCACAAAAACAATCCAAACAGGCATCTTCCTCTTTCTATGCGTGATTCAGATGCAGAATGCATCACGCATAGAAAGAGGATATAACAAGATAAACAAAAGATTTTTCTCCTTGTTACGCCATTCTATGGGAGATGCACCAATTTGTCACAATCCCAGGTTTACAAACCTGTGAAAATCTGGAATAGTGTCAAATCCATGGGAGGTTGCATGGCAACGCAAATGCTCCACCAATGGACCACCTCCAAGCTCAAAATCTAATGTAACACAGCGCTAGCCGCTGGGTTACATTTTATTCTTTACAAAGCCATGCAAGGTGGTGCAAATCGGCCCTTAAATAAAGCCTTTGCGTTGTCTTTGCGTCGACTTGCGCTTAGTAAATCTGGGCCTACATTTTTTCCCCTACTTCTAACATGAAAATTTAATTCAACATGTTCACATGGCTCAGGTCCTTTAAAGTGATGGAGCAGGAATCTCATTTAAAATGTACGGGTGCATTATAATCACATGTAAAACGCATCCGCATATAATCGTGCAATTTATGTTAACATGAGGTGTTAGAATTGGGAAACGTATTAACACAATTATGTGATGTGCTTTAGTTTATGGATAAGTGTTATGGAGAATTAAAGTAGAAAATAAATGTAACTAGCTATAACGTTAACATGTGATACTCGTGCTGTGAAGCTGGCACTACTCACTTATTAATTGTGCTTGACAAAGGACGTTTTCTAATTAGCAGGTGAATGTATTATTTGAAATGCTATAGTGATTATGCGAATTGTAATGTTAAAATGACATGCCCTTATGTTAGCCGAAGTCATAGACCTGAAATGCAAATCCCTGAAAACTCTTGCTTTAGATTTAATAGTTGAATTACATATGCACTGCAGAATCTGCTCTTTCTCACGTTTCCAGTGCAGGTGGAGAATGCATTCTTTACGAATAGTAATGTCTTTGTTTTAACGAGCTAAGTAAGGAGAGAAGAAATGATAATTACATGGGTTGGAGGTGATAAAGACAGATGTTTTCACACCAGAGAAGGCATGGGAACCAAGGACAACTTGTTGCGATGAAGGCTCATGAACAACATTGTTGAAAAATACATCCCAAACTGCACCCAGATTGGATGGCATGATGTGAAGTGTATCATGGGAATACTACCTGCGGATAACTGTGTGCTGGAATTAGGGAAAGTGCCCACCTCTTTCTTGCCTTCAGAGAGAGAGCATCTCAGAACGAGCTCTTTCGATTGATAGTGGCTTAATGCTACTTGACCCACTGATGGTGGACAGACTTCTGAGGAAGACTCCACTTCCTATAAAGACTTCCATTGAAAATGCTTATATACGGATGTCACCTTAGTGCTAGTCTAGGGATAGTTTGATGCTTTATACTCATCAACCCTCGATGCAGGAAAATTTGGACTCCTGCTTCTTGATTTTCTGTATCCTACTTCTTGAATTCATAGTTCTGTTCATGTTGCACCGTCTAAATTGTATGCATAGATTTGGCTTCATGCTAATTCCGTTATACTTTTATACCCTCATGTTGAGGTGTCTCTATACAAAAGAACAACTAAAGAGTAAGGAAATGGAACAGGGACTTGTCCCTTTCCCAGAGTAATGTACAAAAACAACTTGGACAAGTCCTTAGTTGGTTAGGGTCATAATTGTTGACCTTCACCTTGATAGAGGAACGCAGACAGACATTAGTAGTCTTAGGAAACCCCTCACCCACCTACCTAGTAGGTGGCATGCTTCATCATCGGGGCCCAGCTGGATTGCCGAGTGCAAACCAGCTGTGCTTCAACGCCTGATTTACAGCGGAGCAGGTTATTTTGTGAAAAAGAGAAAGTGCTATGTGAATAGTGAATTAAATGCTAAAAATGTCTCTAAGAAATCCCCTTATAAAAGTTTTAATAGAAGGGTCCTAGGACATGAGTAAAAACATGATAGGGATATACATGAGGTAACAATGTGCCTCAATATCCCTAAAAAAAGTGTGGGTCTACTAGTTTCAGCCTTCTATGATATTCTTGAGGCTTTCGTCAGGACCAAAGGAGTGAGCGTGGCCAAAAAGAATTTGGTGGCCACTAGGGTGTATGTATCTCTATATCAGCGCACACCCTAAAGTGCGCTGTGAGTGTGGTGGGATCTTGTTACTTACAGATCCTGCGCGATGAGTATATTAACTCCGCGTGTGTACAGTTTCATGGATCCTGTCACACAGTGGAACTTCCTGTTATGGGGACCATTAGTCTCAGGATAGTTACCCCTGCAACCTAAGCTGTGGACCGGATCCCTAGTGGCCACCAAATTCTTTTTGGCCACGCTCACTCCTTTGGTCCTGACGAAAGCCTCAAGAATATCATAGAAGGCTGAAACTAGTAGACCCACACTTTTTTAGGGATATTGAGGCACATTGTTACCTCATGTATATCCCTATCATGTTTTTACTCATGTCCTAGGACCCTTCTATTAAAACTTTTATAAGGGGATTTCTTAGAGACATTTTTAGCATTTAATTCACTATTCACATAGCACTTTCTCTTTTTCACAAAATAACCTGCTCCGCTGTAAATCAGGCGTTGAAGCACAGCTGGTTTGCACTCGGCAATCCAGCTGGGCCCCGATGATGAAGCATGCCACCTACTAGGTAGGTGGGTGAGGGGTTTCCTAAGACTACTAATGTCTGTCTGCGTTCCTCTATCAAGGTGAAGGTCAACAATTATGACCCTAACCAACTAAGGAGGTGTCTCTATATACAGATATTTTTGACTTTGTAAAAAATTAACTAAGCCTAGTTGTCGGTGAATTTTATGTGGTTAGAAGAATTGTTGGTTAATTGGCTATGTATTAACGATTTTCTCCCCTTTACACTTTCATGCTGTGAAAAAGAGCCATCGGTTTTGTGTCTCTAGAACAGGTCTAGAACCGCTGGCATAAGTGCATCATGAGCCCTGATGTAAGCAAAGTTATAGCCCTTCCCGCCCTCTGTTTATGAAGAAAAATGCAGGTTAAACTAATATGGGTGGACTAGGGTCATCACAAGCTTGAGACACACGCTGAACTAATCAAAACTACTCCCCTTTCCGCCGCCGTGTGTGACGTGGATGCAGGTGCCTATGTTAAAATATCTTCCTATTACTATTGCTCGTTTGCAGATAAATGTAGACATTCAGAAATAACATCAGTGTATACCTGAAATTAAAAATGTTAAAACGAAATCCACAAAAAAGAACAGAGAACTGTTTTCTGAAATGAAAAGATATCTCAAGCGCTCTTACAGTGAATTGCAGAACATAAACTGCAGCACCAGCAGTGAAGACTGCAATTAAAAATAAATGGCAGTGCTCACACTGCTGAAGCATTGCCAGTAAAAAGTCAGAATAAGGGTAAACAAATAAAACGTACTTTACAATTGCTTAAATCCGTAAATTACCTTGTACCACACCAGCGTCTCCCAAACCGGAGGAGTCATTTAGCTGTACATTGCTGAGTCTACTCATTTCGCCCACTTTCATACATTTCAGCTGTTCGTGAGCAATAAGAAGTTCTACACAAACGAACTTCAGAGTCATGTAGGTTTGTGAACGCTGCAACAATGCGGAAAATAATAATAGTACATTGGAATTAATTCAAGTTATGCAAACCGTTAAATATGACAAACTTTTCTAAGGCTTTCTTGAATTGCAAATCAAATTCAGATTTTTTGCCTACACTGCAGTGGAAATCTACATTATCTAGATTAACTTTGTGGCCTCATATACTAATATAGGATTCTCAAGTAAAACAAGTGCGGAAATGGACATTATATGACTGTAAAAAACAAAATGTAGCTAAGTTGTCTGCATTTGAAAGGAAGGCTGTTGAAGATTTTCGAGTTCACCTGAGGGGCCATCTTCTCAGATTTACAAGGCTAACATGGGGGCATATTTACAGGGGCTTATCTCCACCAAAACGTTTGTGGTGTCGATAAGCCCTGCGCCTTATTTACAAGGCGACTTTAAGCCCATTACCGTGGCTTAACGCCTCATCGTAAATAAGGCCCTTTTTCACGCAGCACTTAGCATGAAAGGGGCGGGCAATGGGTGCTGCGGTGGGCGTTCTGCTGCAACACTGCAGCACCAAAAGCAAAACCCATTGCTTTTGGTGCTGCCCCCTATTTACAATGGTGGTGTAAATATGGGGCAGCGCCAAAAATAAGACCAGGGGGCATATTTACAATAAAATGGAGGAGCGCGATTTAGCTCGAAAATTACTAGCACCACGCTCCATCAGTTTAAAAATGCAGGGATGCGCCATATTCACAAGAATGCGGCGCACCCCTACGTTTCCCTTAGTGCTGGCGGTAAATCTAGCTGCCTAGGGCCAACGCAGGCACTCTTGCACCATAGTGCAAGGGTGTCTGTGTTGCAGGGAATGATTGTTCATGTGCAGGAAGGTGGCCCTTCCTGCACATAAACAATCCATAATGGTGATTTGTAACTTCTATGTGTGCTGCTTTGTGCAACAATTGTTTCTGTGCAGGAAGGGACACTTTCTTGCACATGAACAATCACTAATGGCTATTTGCAGTTTCTATGTGTGCTGCATAATGCAGCACACATAGAAACAGCAAAAACAAGGAGAAATTAATAATTTCTCCTTATTTCGCCAGGTTAAGACCAGATTTTCCCGGATCTAATTTTTAAAAATGATGAGTTGCAACTTCTATGTCTGCTGCACAAAGTTACAAATCGCCATTATGGATTGTTTATGTGCAGGAAGGGACACCTTCCTGCACATGAAGAATCATACCCTGCAACGCAAACAACATTGCAATATGGTGCAAGGGTGCCTGCGTTGGCACTAGACAGCTAGATTTAGCGCCAGCGCTAGGGGAAACACAGGGGTGCACCGCATTCTTGTGAATATGGTGCATACCTGTGTTTTTAAAATGACAGAGCGCGGCGTTAGCAATTTTGCAGCTACACCACGCTCTGCCAGTTTATTGTAAATATGCCTCTATGTCTCTCCGGGCCTCTGATGAATAATGCCCAGAAAGAATCTGCTTGGAAGGATGAAAAAAAACATCCCTCCAGCCTCTCAACATCACAACTAAGATGGAGCCCCATAGCTGTTTACTGATGAACAACTTAAATAATACCTAGCGACTATATCCCCAGCTTCATGCCACATAATATAACTTCTGTGGAAAAGGCAAGAGCAAGTTTTAACGGCCCATCGTCAATGTTATTTTAACAAAAGTACTCAGTGGTGAAAGTTCACTTTGCCCTAAGCCTATGACCGACTTCACTTCTAGTAGGGGCAGATATCTGACTTGACAAATTGTCTATAAAGCCTTGATGGTGACAGTAATTTTAAACCTTAAGACATCACAGGAAGGATGACACAGCTTTATTGACAACATTATCATCATGGAAAATTAATGTTACACGTCCTTTGATCCTGATAACATTTCTATAATGAAGCATATTATACATTTTAAAAAAGTGTTTGCAGAAAATAAGCTATTCAGTAATGCTCGTAGAATCAACTAGATTGCTGCCATGCCAGGGTTAGCCCTTATATCGATAGGTGCAACTAGAATATACCTAGGGAAGGCTATCATGCACACTAGATGCAGTCTCAAATGTAAAGACACACTTATCACATGTTATGCGTAAACTAAGCAGAGCTTAAAGAATGCAGAAATATGCATTACATGCCCTTTCTAGCTAGAGATGCTCAGGTGCTCCTCCTATACAAGTGTAGAACCTTGTACATCTTTGGAAAGCCAAGTCAGAGAACAAAATCTTCCCTAATTACTACCAAGGATTACATAAAGTTCTTCAAAGACCAGAATGTATTTCAAACCCACAACAGAGACTGGACGATCTCATGTTAAAGGCATTGTCTGAAGTGAATCTCATCAGACATCATCAAATGATCTCACACTATCACCCTCTCTCCACTTGTATCTTGTGCTTGTCTCTCTAATACGGGCATCCTACAGGGATCTACAATAGTTCAACTTCAAATGTTTCAATGCTTCTCTCAGCTTTCTTCTGAAGATCATTAAATCATTTGATTTCACCTGCTAAAACTATGCTGATAATACCCGCACTAGCCTGAGAATGGCAAATCCCTTACAAGTGTACTCCTTACATGCAGCTTTCTGATCCCTTGGCCAATGTCTCCTGGCAGTAAATCAGTGGATGTCTCTCAACCACCTTAAGTTCTACTGTAACAAAACAGAAAACTTCAGCCCAGGGAAATGGTCTCATCCCCTCGTCATCGCCTTCTAGCTGTGCAAAGTAGGACTTCCACCGGCCACCATCATCAATGTCAGGAACGTGGAGTATTAATGCACTCTATCAACTTAAACCACTTACTACTTCAGGTATCTTGATGTACCCACCTTTATGAAATGAAATGAAATGAAAAGGGCACTTATATAGCGCATGGCTACCCGGGGGCCTCCCAGCGCTGGGCTAGACCAGTGACCACTAACAGAAATACTCAGGGGAACAGCAGAGTTTTTAGTTGCCTTCGGAAGGCAGGGTGGCTGGGTTCCCTGCGTAGATGAAGTGGTAATGCGTTTCAAAGTTTGGCCGCATTGTGTGAGAAAAGGTGGCCGCCACTTCTCGCCCTCTTGATCCTTGGGACCTCCACCAAGTGAAGTTCATCTGAGCGCAATTCCCTGTTAGCCTTGTAACGGCGAAACATTGTCGAGATTAAGGTAGACCCGTTCCCTTGCAGAGACTTGTGGACGATACAGAGGGCCTTAAAGCTGATTCTTTCCTTCACTGGGAGCCAGTGAAGGGCGCAAAGGGCCGGTTTCGCAGAGAGGCGATTAGATATTCCAAGTAGTAATCTGGCCGCACAGTTTTGGACCGTTTGCAGTTTCATGGTTACTGCCCGTGGGGCCCCAAAGTAGAGTGCATTTCCGTCGTGTATCCTTGAAAGTATCAAAGATTGGACTTTATACTCTGGAGTCGTCTGGGGACTAATCACGCTGCTTATGACAGTCATTGAGATGCTTCACCAGCCATGGGTAACAGTTTATCATTGTGCCAGAGTCACAGAAGGTAAAGCAATAGGTAAGACGTTTCCGCCATTGCCAATTACATTTTTTATGGATATGACATTTCGGCACAGATACCACAGACACTCTATCAATATGCCAATGACTGCTTCAGTTTTGTGTACAGTGCCTTTCCTTGGTGCACACAAGACAACTATACTTTCCGACACTCTTGCACATCAGTTGACTCCTAAGGATTTCAGTCACATTTGTTTCCTTGGTATTTTTCTAACTCACAGTGCGGCTACATATTTACTTAGGCAAAAAGAACAGATGATGGATAGGATGCTGAATTAATCAAACAATCAACCCCAGTCACAGATCTGGGTTAAAACCATTGTTTTATTGCACACCACGCCATTCCAGTTTAGACCCAGCCATATGCAAATCAGTCTTGACCCTGTACCCCATGGGAACAGTCCAGCCCGAACTTCCAGGCCAGGTCTTCCCTGGACCAGAAACAAGCATCCTGGGACTGGTATCGGGGTAACACCCCTCATCAGCCAGGCTAGCTTGAATCTGGTGGTGTAGCGAACATGGTACCCATGTCTGGGCATACCCTTCCCACTTAGGGCAACAAATGCAAAAAGAACAGATGATGGACGAAATGCTGAATTAATCAAACATTCCCCCCAAGTCAAAGAACTGGGTCAAAACCATTGTTTTTTTGCATGCCACGCCATTTCAGTTTAGACCCAGCCATATGCAAATCACTCTTGACCCTGTTCCCCATGGGAACAGTCCAGCCCGAACTGCCAGGCTAGGTCTTCCCTGGACCAGAAACAAGCATCCTGGGACCGGTTTCGGGGTAACACCCCTCATCAGCCAGACTAGCTTGAATCTGGTGGCGTAGCGAGCACGGGACCCATGTCTGGGCATACCCTTCCCACTTAGAGAAAGAAATGAAAAAAGAACAGATGATGGACGGAATGCTGAATCAATCAAACTTTCACCCCCAGTCACAGATCTGGATAAAAATCATTATTTTTTTACACGCCACACCATTCCAGTTTAGACCCAGCCACATGAAAATCTGTTTGATCCTGTTCCCCATGGGAACAGTCCAGCCCGAACTGCCAGGCCAGGTCTTCCCTGGACTAGAAACAAGCATCCTGGGACCGATTTCAAGGTAACACCCCTCTTCAGCCAGGCTAGCTTGAATATGGTGGCGTAGCAAGCACGGGACGGACGTCTGGGCATACCATTCCCACTTCAAGATAAATGTTGAGTATATGAATGCATAGAATCTTTTCAAATGTTCAGTGAAACTACGTTAAACAAATATCACTTACTTTTATTACAGGTGATGCTAGGTATACCTTTTCTCCCAATTTCCTTAACAACTTCTGAAGGGAACACATATGTATGGTTGTGTGCTGGAACCATGCATGCATTTACCATGCATCCCAGTTCCACGCGGTCTTAACCACGCAAGTCTCAACCACGCATATGCCTTTACAACGCCTTTAGGACGAAATATGCGTTGTTAAGGCATGGTATGGCAAAGAGATATGGCAAAGATATATCCGTGGTTAAGACTTATCAGGTAAGTCCTACCCCTCAACCCCTGTCCCCGTCCTAAAACTACCCTCCTTCATCTTGAAAACCAACCCCCTCCCCTCGAGCCTATAAACCTCCCTGCCCCTGTCCTAAAAACAACCCCACCCACCCCTAAGCCCTAAAAACTACCCTGACCCTACCGAGCCCTAAAAACTACCTTGCCCCCAATCCTTACAAAGTATCCGACCCCTAAAATGGCCCTGAAAAAGTCCCTACACTGACTCCTAAAACTACCCCCTCCCTCCTGAAAACCATCCCCTTCCCTTGAGTCCTGAAAACCTTCCTGCCCCAAGTCTAAAAACTACCTCCGCCCTCCCCTAAGTCCTAAAAACTACCCAAGCCCTAAAAACTACCCTCCCCAGCCCTGAAAACTATCCTGACCCCCAGCCCTGAAAACTACCCCCAACTCTTACAAACTACCCCCCACACTCCCAAAACCCAGCCCCACTTACCTCACTGTGTCCTCTCCCGATCCTTCCTCTACCTGCTTCTGGTCAGCAGCAGCCAGCAGCTAGACCACACACTGCCTCAACCACTGATATATGCCTGCTTAAGGCATATCCGTGGTTAAGGCAAGCGTGGCAGCGCTTGCATTGTCGGAACATGCATGTCTCTGCTCGCTTTGTTCCGACTGTGTCCCCATATGTATACAAGCTGTCATTAAACACAAGTTTGCCTTTTCTATACAGGAGTAGTGCATCAGTACTCACTAGAAGTAGTGTACAAAGTTATTGTAGCCTTTTGCACGTTTTACCACTTTGCCATGGGACGAGGCTTACATGTATGAATAATTCATGACCTAAAGCTCCATTCAGGGTCCCTGGGGGGATACAGAACAGATGTAAGGAGCTGCATCCTAGTGTCCTCATTTTTCCTGAACTATTACTTTCCCCCACCTACAACCCAGAATGTGTTGGCAAATTTCAGAATTCTTACAAGAATTTCAAGCCAATAGATAAAAATTCACCAACATTTATCATCTAGGAGCTTCAGCAAACTAAATTACTCCTAAATGATATCACTTCCAAGATGACAAAACCTAATTTTGACTTAACCTGGTTAAATGGTAGACCATTTGGCGATGCAGCGTGCGCAACGAAATTCGTTTTATTTATTTATATGTCTACTTACCTCTATACGGCCGTATTCCGTACTTTACTACCCCCCACCCTGCCCCTCCCCCGCACCACATCACCGCCCGGCAGCACTCCCACCACGGGCCGCTACAGAGAAAGTGTGTTGTTTTCTAAAAATGCATCAAAAAAACATTTCCTGTGCTGAGAGCACCATCTTCCCAGCTTTCAGGAGCAAGCAGAGTTGTAAAAAGAATATTTTTTACCATAATGTTTGCATTTATCTAAGTGATAGTTAATTTTGTAGATTTCTTGTGGTTTCTAGAATGCTTGAAGTTTGTGTTGGAAACAGGTGTGGAACCCATGGGTGAACCTGGGAAGCTATACATTTCTGAAAAGTAAGTTAAATTTAAAATTCAGCAAGGGGTGACGCTTATTATTTTCTCAAAGAAAGTAATCATTGTAATTAAAAACATGTAAAAAACATTGAGTAGGTGAGAACATTTCCATATGCAGTTTTTTGCTCTGATGACCACTCTACAAAGTAATATAATACTATATTTGTCAGACCTCTCTGGTTGCATGAATATATAGTGTTTGTTGGGGGTTACCAAATTACCAAATAACCTGAGCCAACAACTGAGCTGTAGATTATAATGTTATTCCATTCTGTATGGAAAAATCTAGTGAAGAAAAATGATTATGGAGGAAAGCTATCCGTTTTTAATATGTGCCACAGATCCTTAACTTGGGAATAGCGGTTATTTGCAGAACTCTCAATTTATGGTTACCGATACTGTCATGATTCAGAGGGCATTTAAAAAAATGTAGGCTTTTTTGGCTTATTGTTTTACAATTGGGAAGCTGAAAGGGAAATGCTCCCATCTTCTGTTTTCACTTCAGCTGATAAAAACAGTACCCAAGGGTGTGTACCGCAAAATGCGAGATGTAGACCTTAATGTGTTGCCTTGAAAATAGACCCATTTTGGCAATGTGTGTAGCTGTGATATTTGTGCCCGGGCCCAGCCTCCACTCAGGAAAACCTACAAAACTCAGACATTTCTGAATACAATACATGCAGGGTAGTCCGGGGCGGTGTGACTTGCATGAATCCTCCTTATTTTTCTGCAAACCTCAAACTTTGCTAAAATCACATACATTCCTTACATTTCTGTGAGGAAAAGTTCTGGAAGCTGTGGAGATCCCCAAAATTCCTACCAACCTGTGTTGCCAATAAAAAGGGTACCCCATTTGTGTAGCTGAGCATATTGCATGCAACACAATAGGTGCCCATTCACAATGTAGAGACATCAACATTACGGCATGAAAATTAACACATTTTCGCAATGTGTGTAGCGGCAGTATTTGCGCTGGGTCCGGCCACTACCCAAGGAAATCTATTAAATCCAGAAATTTCTGAACACAAAACACCCAGGAGAGTCCAGGTTGGTGTGACTTACATGGATCCCACAAGGTTTCCCGGAATGTCCTGCAAACCTAAAACTTTTGCTAAAATCACTCACTTTATTCTTGTTTCTGTGAAGGAAAGTTAGGAAATCTTGGGGAATCTGCAAATGTCCTACCTTACAGCATTCCCACAGTACTCCAGATAAAATCTGCACCGAACTTGCATGATAGGGCCAATCTCCATGACATGATAGGACCCAAAACTCCACAGGAAAACATCAACTTTTCGCCATGAAAACTGATCCATTTTGGCAATCTGGATATCTTTGGAATATGGGTCAAGGTTTGGTTGACAGCCAGGGAAACCTTTTAAACTGAGACATTTCTGAAAACTAGACACACAGATGAGAGGAGTCCAGAGTGGTGTGACGTGCTTGGAATCCACTATGATTCCTTACCCAGAATGCTCTGCAAACCTCAAACTTTGGCTAAAATGACATATTATTCCTGACTTTTGTGTGAGGGAAAGTTCCAAAATCTACAGGAATCCACAAAAACTTTACAACCTAGCATTCCCACCTCTGCCAATAAAAACTGTTTTCCCAATTGTGTGGCTGAACCTATCGCTCACAACAGGAACCAATCAAAAGTTGAACCATGTGATGTCAATATAGTGTCTAGGATGTCTTCACATGGCTACAGTTTTTGCACATTCCAATGATGTGCGTTTTGTCCCCCGACACATGGGAAGCAGCGTTTCAATTGGGAAAAGTGTATGAGGCTGGATGATCAGACTTTGGCAATTAGCTGGAAGTTCTGGAGTTTTATGTTGCATAAATACAAGAAAGAAAATCTTCTTTACCCAAACTTTGATATTTGCAGGGCATTCTGAGTAAGATGAATTGTTGGTGTGCATTTAAAGCCCACTCCACCTGAACTACCCTAAGGGTCTAGTTTTCAGAAATGCCTAGGGTTGGTAGGGTTCCCAGAGCTTTAATATTGCAGTCATACACCAAAGCAAGTGAGAGGAAATTGGGATTTACCCCCTTTCTGCCAGCCCATATGTCAAAACTACACCCAAAAGAATCCAAATTTCGTCTTGCTTGCCATGGTGATATGTATGCTGTAGATCCTAGTAAGAAAAAAAGGAGTTAGGCCCATGGGGCAAGGCACAGGCAGGGCCGTTTATATATACTTGAAAAAAGAATGAGCCTGTACCTTGCGTTCTTTGTTTATTATACAATTTCACTAAATAGTCAAACCCATCGATTTCAGTTTGAGCAGGTATTTTATTTTAACCTTTTTATTTTCACTAGATTCTTATTTTTTGCTGCTTTTTTGATCAGAAAAAAACATGTGTCTGGTCATATCAAAAATTCTAGACATAAATGTGCTATACAACATATATTTACATAAATCAGTGTGTGACTTTTACAAAAAGAAAATCTAATATATATATCACATCCAATACATATATCACAATTGTTATTCTCAATTTTAATCCTGAAACTCTTAAAGCGTCTATATTCAGTATCCCAAATCAATACAGGGGAAACTATTATTTTAGAAATCTTCTCAGATTAAATTTTATTCATTATTCCTCTGTATTTTTATGTGCCGTGTGCCTGTGCCATGTGCCGACGCATTTCGAGTCCTGGGAGTTGAATACCAGGAATCTCATCAGGGCTTTTGAATTTTGACAGCAATGGTGGTTTCTGTAAGGGTGTGTAACATAAAACGATTATTACAAAGGGCTCCTTTCTGTCTCACCTTAAATTCACCATTCTCATTATTTCTATTCGGGTTCTTTACCTGAGAATTCTTACTAATCTTCACCTTAAGGTATACGCTTCACCAAAGGACATTTAATCTCAATCACTAGGGATTCTGTTAAAAAACAGAGAGCACTGTCAGTATTGTGCATTCTCTACTGCGACATTTTAATATCTCTTTTTCCAGCAGTCGTCTCCTACCTTATCTTTGTCTTTTTATAAGGCAATTGCATCTAGTTTCCTGTAAATAAGGAAAATACTTAATCATACTTTTAAAGGGTACGATATTTTGTAATACTTCATTACCCTATATTGCGGCTTCAGCTTTTTGTACCTTATATGCCGGGCATTTTCGCTATCGGCTTTTCAAACGCTACCTGGATCACCTCCTCTCTTGTAGCGACGCTCGCTGATTTAGATTAACTTGCGTTCTCTGCAAAAATATTACAGAACGCAATTATACATTTCAGCATTTATATATTTAGAGATGACCTTTTCTCTTCTCATTTTAAGCTTACCTATTCTCTGACTTGGTTGAACTGCAATTTTATCGTCCATAAACAAATTGGAACAGACAAAGAAATATGTACATAGAAACATAAATAGAAAACAGCAAGCAGCAATTCAAAGCCTCCAACAAGATACATCGGTGGTTATCAAACAGGCCGACAAAGGTGGGGCGGTAGTAATCTGGCCTAGAGAGATGTATTTGAAAGAAGGGAGAAACCAAGTGAATAACCAAACTTGGTATCGACCTATTAAAGAGGACCCTGCACAATCTATACAAGTTATAATATCTGAAATATTGCAGTCAGGATTAAAAGAAGGATATCTGGGACCAAAAGAGTATGATTTTTTAACTAAGAAATATCCAAGAAGACCTATATTGTACTTTGTACCGAAAATACATAAAAATTTAGAAGATCCGCCGGACGACCTAGTCTCGGGTTGTGACTCTATTTTAGAGCCAATCTCTAAATATATAGATTTCTTTTTGAAACCGTTTCCTTAAGGATGTCCCGTCATACCTCCGAGACACCACAGATTTCATCACTAAGATTGAGGGTACTCCATTTGATGACCAGACACAAATAATGGTTACATTTGATGTTACATCACTTTATACGCAGATACAGCAGGATGAGGCGTTAGAAGTGATGAAGCTGTATTTAGAGAGTAGAGAGCGGCCCCATAGGGTTCCCACGATATTTATACTACAACTAGCAGAGGTCACCCTCAAAAAGAACTATTTTAGATTTGATGATCAATTCTTTATGCAGGTAAAGGGACCGCCATGGGATGTCCTTATGCACCGGAGATGGCGGTCCTCTACATGGCTCAATATGAAAAAATATATGTTGAACAGAACAATCCCTTTCGAAGTAATATACTGCAGTGGCAACGATATATCGACGACATCTGGTGCCTGTGGCAGGGGAGCCAGGTGGAGTTGAATTAATTCCATGAATGGCTAAATGCCCGACACCAAGACATCAAATTTTCTGTAGAATCAAGTAAGACCAAAATGACGTTCTTAGATGTAGAGGTAACCCCTATGGATAATCATCTAACAACAGCTCTCTACAAGAAGAAGACAGACAGAAACACTATGTTGCATCATAAAAGTGCACATCCAAGAGGTCTTAAAGAAAATCTCCTTATGGGCAGTTATTAAGGATCAGGAGGAATTGCACATTGACATCACAATTTGAAAAACACGCCACTACTTTTTGTAATGAGATGACAAAAAGAGGATATCCTAAAAAGCTGTTGAAACACTCTGCAAAAAGAGCAAGATTCACACCTCGTGAAAGCCTCCTGCAGGTAAAAGATAAAAACCTCTAGACAGACTAGTTTGTGTATCAACGTTTAGCCCAGACACAAATAAGTTTAGACAAATTGTATTGAAGAATTGGCACCTCCTTGAAAACCTTGAATGTCCTTTTCCAAAACCACTATTTGCGATGAAAAAGGGCCAAAGCATTGGCCAGCAAATAGTCCCTGCAGACTTTTCCTTACCCAGACAAAAAAGTGATCTATTAACGCAATGGAATCTTAAACCGATTGAAGGCCACCGAAAATGCGGCAGTTGTATTGCTTGCAGCACTACAATAGAAGGAACAGAATTTGTCCATAATAACATCAAATGGAAACATCTGGATTTCACTAATTGCAAAACCAGAAATGCAGTATATGCCATAATTTGTCCATGTTTGAAAATATACATAGGCAAAACGAATCAACAGGTTAATACTCGAATCACACAACATAGATCGCGAATAAAGAAAAAAGTGATTACTGCACCAATGGTAGAGCATTTCATAGAGAAATCTCATGGCAAAAATGACTTCAAATGGACTGTGTTGACGGTGGTTAAAGCATCAAAATATCCAATTGATATTGATAGTGCTTTACTTCAAAAAGAAGCCTATTTAATACTTAAATATAATTGCACAATGACAGGTCTTAACAGCATGACAGAGCTATCAAAGACTTAAACTATGTCATCCAGAATGCAACACATAGGCTCAACAAGAGATCGTTTTCTATTGGTTAATATCTGAAACTACATTTCCCAGGGTACCTAGGGAGACACCATATTAGCTTGAACCTCATGGCTGAACTCCATTGCTGACCAATGGAGGCAGAGAGGGATCAGGAGATGAAAGCAATTGCAGTTCAACCAAGTCAGAGAATAGGTAAGCTTAAAATGAGAAGAGAAAAGGTTATCTCTAAATATATAAATGCTGAAATGTATAATTGCGTTCTGTAATATTTTTGCGGAGAACGCAAGTTAATCTAAATCAGCGAGCGTCGCTACAAGAGAGGAGGTGATCCAGGTAACGTTTGAGAAGCCGATAGCGAAAATGCCCGGCATATAAGGTACAAAAAGCTGAAGCCGCAATATAGGGTAATGAAGTATTACAAAATATCGTACCCTTTAAAAGTATGATTATATTTTCCTTATTTACAGGAAACCAGATGCCATTGCCTTATAAAAAGACAAAGATAAGGTAGGAGACGACTGCTGGAAAAAGAGATATTAAAATGTCGCAGTAGAGAATGCACAATACTGACAGTGCTCTCTGTTTTTTAACAGAATCCCTAGTGATTGAGATTAAATGTCCTTTGGTGAAGCGTATACCTTAAGGTGAAGATTAGTAAGAATTCTCAGGTAAAGAACCCGAATAGAAATAATGAGAATGGTGAATTTAAGGTGAGACAGAAAGGAGCCCTTTGTAATAATCGTTTTATGTTACACACCCTTACAGAAACCACCATTGCTGTCAAAATTCAAAAGCCCTGATGAGATTCCTGGTATTCAACTCCCAGGACTCGAAACACGTCGGCACATGGCACAGGCACACGGCACATAAAAATACAGAGGAATAATGAATAAAATTTAATCTGAGAAGATTTCTAAAATAATAGTTTCCCTGTATTGATTTGGGATACTGAATATAGACGCTTTAAGAGTTTCAGGATTAAAATTGAGAATAACAATTGTGATATATGTATTGGATGTGATATATGTATTAGATTTTCTTTTTGTAAAAGTCACACACTGATTTATGTAAATATATGTTGTATAGCACATTTATGTCTAGAATTTTTGATATGACCAGACACATGTTATTTCTGATCAAAAAAGCAGCAAAAAATAAGAATCTAGTGAAAATAAAAAGGTTAAAATAAAATACCTGCTCAAACTGAAATCGATGGGTTTGACTATTTAGTGAAATTGTATACTAAACAAAGAACGCAAGGTACAGGCTCATTCTTTTTTCAAGTAGATCCTAGTAAGACATTAAAAAAGATAAGAACTTTGACGGTGGGGTTTATGCCCGATCCCTTTGTAAAAAAAATAATCCATAGGGATGAGTGGGCTTCACCCCCCCCCTCCCCGGGTGGCTCATTAGGATAAAAACCTACATCTTTCCCCTAGGGATGTAGAAAAGGTGTTGGGCCCTTTAGGGATGTGAACAGGTCCAGTGCCTGGGCTGGCTACTCAATATTTTGTTTGTTAAAGAAATCCCTGTGCCTAGTGGCACCTATATTTGGGGTAAATTGCATAATCAGGCACCAAGGGGGACAGAAAGCCTCTACGCTGCGGCGCGTCAAAGCATCCGGAGAGAGCGCGCATAAGCTCCGAATCGCGCCACAACCACGATCCGCGGCTCACGAGGCGGACACGGCACCGGCGAGGGCGGCGGCGCGAAGCGGCGAGCGGCGAGGCGAAGCCGAGCGGCGGGGCGGCCGAAGCAACGAGAAGGGCGAGCGACACGAACCAACCATGAATCCCTTCGTCCCGATCCATGCCAATATTCTACATCTACTACCGGAACAGGCACGGACGCGTACGGCGCAGAAGGTAAGTCAGACACCAACCACAAAACACATACAACACGTACCCGACACATCACACACATACAGGGAATCTGAATATCACACCAGCAACAGCAGCACCATAGGGGCGGGATGCCCATCACCAATGCCACATATGCACACAGGGGCCTGAATGCGCGCCACCACCCCAACCCAGAGGGGGCTGGATGCCTACCACTACTACCACCCTTAGCCAGGGGGCAGGATGCCTACCACTACTACCACCCTTAGCCAGGGGGCAGGATGCCCACCACTACTACCACCCTTAGCCAGGGGGGCAGGATGCCCACCACTACTACCACCCTCACCCAGGGGGCAGGATGCCTACCACTACTACCACCCTTAGCCAGGGGGCAGGATGCCCACCACTACTACCACCCTTAGCCAGGGGGCAGGATGCCCACCACTACTACCACCCTCAGCCAGGGGGCAGGATGCCTACCACTACTACCACCCTTAGCCAGGGGGCAGGATGCCTACCACTACTACCACCCTTAGCCAGGGGGCAGGATGCCTACCACTACTACCACCCTCAGCCCAGGGGGGCAGGATGCCTACCACTACTACCACCCTTAGCCAGGGGGCAGGATGCCTACCACTACTACCACCCTTAGCCAGGGGGCAGGATGCCTACCACTACTACCACCCTTAGCCAGGGGGGCAGGATGCCTACCACTACTACCACCCTCACCCAGGGGGGCAGGATGCCTACCACTACTACCACCCTTAGCCAGGGGGCAGGATGCCCACCACTACTACCACCCTTAGCCAGGGGGCAGGATGCCTACCACTACTACCACCCTTAGCCAGGGGGGGCAGGATGCCTACCACTACTACCACCCTTAGCCAGGGGGCAGGATGCCTACCACTACTACCACCCTCAGCCAGGGGGCAGGATGCCCTACCACTACTACCACCCTTAGCCAGGGGGCAGGATGCCTACCACTACTACCACCCTTAGCCAGGGGGCAGGATGCCTACCACTACTACCACCCTTAGCCAGGGGGCAGGATGCCTACCACTACTACCACCCTTAGCCAGGGGGCAGGATGCCTACCACTACTGCCACCCTTAGCCAGGGGGCAGGATGCCTACCACTACTACCACCCTCACCCAGGGGGGCAGGATGCCTACCACTACTACCACCCTTAGCCAGGGGGCAGGATGCCTACCACTACTACCACCCTTAGCCAGGGGGCAGGATGCCTACCACTACTACCACCCTTAGCCAGGGGGCAGGATGCCCACCACTACTACCACCCTCACCCAGGGGGGCAGGATGCCTACCACTACTACCACCCTCAGCCAGGGGGCAGGATGCCTACCACTACTACCACCCTTAGCCAGGGGGGCAGGATGCCTACCACTACTACCACCCTTAGCCAGGGGGGCAGGATGCCTACCACTACTACCACCCTCACCCAGGGGGGCAGGATGCCTACCACTACTACCACCCTTAGCCAGGGGGCAGGATGCCTACCACTACTACCACCCTTAGCCAGGGGGCAGGATGCCTACCACTACTACCACCCTTAGCCAGGGGGGCAGGATGCCTACCACTACTACCACCCTCAGCCAGGGGGGCAGGATGCCTACCACTACTACCACCCTTAGCCAGGGGGCAGGATGCCCACCACTACTACCACCCTCACCCAGGGGGCAGGATGCCTACCACTACTACCACCCTTAGCCAGGGGGCAGGATGCCTACCACTACTACCACCCTTAGCCAGGGGGCAGGATGCCTACCACTACTACCACCCCACTCATAGGATGGACAATGCATGACACAACCAGCACACCACAACCTAGGGAATGCAAGATAAAGACATCCCCACCACCATGACAAGCGTGTGTAGGCTGTGTCAAATGCCTACAACACCGAACATGACTTTGAACATACAATGTGACCCCCTAGCACATGTGCCACACATATATGTGTGTGGCACC
>CAWUFW010022844.1:0-87244 GCA_963921515.1 Calotriton arnoldi | reverse complement strand
CACACGCCTGCGTCCCGCCATGAAACACCAGCCCCAGCACGACCCCCTACACTGCCCAAACACCACTGCACTGCCCTAAACCCTGAAACACCAGCCCCAGCACGACCCCCCTACACTGCCCGAACACCACTGCACTGCCCTAAACCATGAAACACCAGCCTCAGCACGACCCCTACACAGCCTGAACACCACTGCACTGCCCTAAACCCTGAAACACCACCCCCAGCATGACCCCCTACACTGCCCGAACACCACTGCACTGCCCTAAACCCTGAAACACCACCCCTGCACGACCCCCTACACTGCCCGAACACTCACTGCACTGCCCTAAACCCTGAAACACCATCCCCAGCACGACCCCCTACACTGCACCGAACACCACTGCACTGCCCTAAACCCTGAAACACTACCCCCAGCAAGACCCCTACACTGCCCGAACACCACTGCACTGCCCTAAACCCTGAAACATCACCCCCAGCAAGACCCCCTACACTGCCCGAACACCACTGCCCTAAACCCTGAAACACCACCCCCAGCAAGACCCCCTACACTGCCCAAACACCACTGCACTGCCCTAAACCCTGAAACACCAGCCCCAGCACGACCCCTACACTGCCCGAATACCACTGCACTGCCCTAAACCCTGAAACACCACCCCCTGCACGACCCCCTACACTGCCCGAACACCACTGCACTGCCTCAAACCCTGAAACACCACCCCCAGCATGACCCACTACACTGCCCGAACACCACTGCACTGCCCTAAAACCTGAAACACCACCCCCTGCACGACCCCCTACACTGCCCGAACACTACTGCACTGCCCTAAACCCTGAAACATCACCCCCAGCAAGACCCCCTACACTGCCCGAACACCACTGCCCTAAACCCTGAAACACCACCCCCAGCAAGACCCCCTACACTGCCCAAACACCACTGCACTGCCCTAAACCCTGAAACACCAGCCCCAGCACGACCCCCTACACTGCCCGAACACCACTGCACTGCCCTAAACCCTGAAACACCACCCCCTGCAGGACCCCCTACACTGCCCGAACACCACTGCACTGCCCTAAACCCTGAAACACCACCCCCAGCACGACCCACTACACTGCCCGAACACCACTGCACTGCCCTAAAACCTGAAACACCACCCCTGCACGACCCCCTACACTGCCCGAACACTACTACACTGCCCTAAACCCTGAAACACCACCCCTAGCACGACCCCCTACACTGCAGGAACACTACTGCACTGCCCTAAACCCTGAAACACTACCGCCAGCAAGACCCCCTACACTGCCCAAACACCACTGCACTGCCCTAAACCCTGAAACACCACCCCCAGCAAGACCCCCTACACTGCCCGAACACCACTGCACTGCCCTAAACCGTGAAACACCACCCCCAGCACGACCCACTACACTGCCCGAACCCCACTGCACTGCCCTAAAACCTGAAACACCACCCCCTGCACGACCCCCTACACTGCCCGAACACTACTGCACTGCCCTAAACCCTGAAATACCACCCCCAGCACGACCCCCTACACTGCACGAACACTACTGCACTGCCCTAAACCCTGAAACACTACCCCCAGCAAGACCCCCTACACTGCCCGAACACCACTGCACTGCCCTAAACCCTGAAACATCACCCCCAGCAAGACCCCCTACACTTCCCGAACACCACTGCCCTAAACCCTGAAACACCACCCCCAGCAAGACCCCCGAAACTGCCCGAACACCACTGCACTGCCCTAAACCCTGAAACACCACCCCCAGCACGACCCCCTACACTGCCTGAACACCACTGCTCTGCCCAAAACCCTGAAACACCAGCCCCAGCACGACCCCTACACTGCCCGAACACCACTGCACTGCCCTAAACCCTGAAACACCAGCCCCAGCACGACCCCTACACTGCCGGAACACCACTGCACTGCCCTAAACCCTGAAACACCACCCCCAGCACGACCCCCTACACTGCCCAAACACCACTGCACTGCCCTAAACCCTGAAACACCAGCCCCAGCACAACCCCGTACACTGCCCCGAACACCACTGCACTGCCCTAAACCCTAAAACACCAGCCCCAGCACGACCGCCTACACTGCCCGAAAACCACTGCACTGCCCTAAACCCTGAAACACCAGCCCCAGCACGACCCCTACACTGCCCGAACACCACTGCACTGCCCTAAACCCTCAAACACCAGCCCCAGCACGACCCCCTACACTGCCCGAACACCACTGCACTGCCCTAAACCCTGAAACACCAGCCCCAGCAAGACCCCCTACACTGCCCGAACACAACTGCACTGCCCTAAACCCTGAAACACCACCCCCAGCAAGACCCCCTACACTGCCCGAACACCACTGCACTAAACCCTGAAACACCACCCCCAGCAAGACCACCTACACTGGCCGAACACCACTGCAGTGCCCTAAACCCTGAAACACCACCCCCTGCACGACCCCCCACACTGCCCAAACACCACTGCACTGCCCTAAACCCTGAAACACCACCCCCTGCACGACACCCTACACTGCCCGAACACCACTGCACTGCCCTAAACCCTGAAACACCACCCCCAGCACGACCCCCTACACAGCCCAAACACCACTGCACTGCCCTAAACCCTGAAACACCACCCCCTGCACGACCCCCTACACTGCCAGAACACCACTGCGCTGCCCTAAAGCCTGAAACACCACCCCCAGCACGACCCCCTACACTGCCCGAACACCACTGCACTAAACCCTGAAACACCACCCCCAGCAAGACCACCTACACTGGCCGAACACCACTGCACTGCCCTAAACCCTGAAACACCACCCCTGCACGACCCCCTACACTGCCCAAACACCACTGCACTGCCCTAAACCCTGAAACACCACCCCCTGCACAACCCCCTACACTGCCGGAACACCACTGCACTGCCCTAAACCCTGAAACACCACCCCCAGCACGACCCCCTACACTGCCCGAACACCACTGCACTGCCCTAAACCCTGAAACATCACCCCCAGCAAGACCCCTACACTGCCTGAACACCACTGCCCTAAACCCTGAAACACCACCCCCAGCAAGACCCCCTACACTGCCCAAACACCACTGCACTGCCCTAGACTCTGAAACACCAGCCCCAGCAAGACCCCTTACACTGCCCGCACAACACTGCACTGCCCTAAACCCTGAAACACCAGCCCCAGCACGACCCCCTACACTGCCCGAACACCACTGCACTGCCCTAAACCCTGAAACACCAGCCCCAGCACGACCTCCTACACTGCCCAAACACCACTGCACTGCCCTAAACCCTGAAACACCAGCCCCAGCACGACCCCCTACACTGCCCGAACACCACTGCACTGCCCTAAACCATGAAACACCAGCCTCAGCACGACCCCCTACACAGCCTGAACACCACTGCACTGCCCTAAACCCTGAAACACCACCCCCAGCATGACCCCCTACACTGCCCGAACACCACTGCACTGCCCTAAACCCTGAAACACCACCCCTGCACGACCCCCTACACTGCCCGAACACCACTGCACTGCCCTAAACCCTGAAACACCATCCCCAGCACGACCCCCTACACTGCACGAACACCACTGCACTGCCCTAAACCCTGAAACACTACCCCCAGCAAGACCCCTACACTGCCCGAACACCACTGCACTGCCCTAAACCCTGAAACATCACCCCCAGCAAGACCCCCTACACTGCCCGAACACCACTGCCCTAAACCCTGAAACACCACCCCCAGCAAGACCCCCTACACTGCCCAAACACCACTGCACTGCCCTAAACCCTGAAACACCAGCCCCAGCACGACCCCCTACACTGCCCGAATACCACTGCACTGCCCTAAACCCTGAAACACCACCCCCTGCACGACCCCCTACACTGCCCGAACACCACTGCACTGCCCTAAACCCTGAAACACCACCCCCAGCATGACCCACTACACTGCCCGAACACCACTGCACTGCCCTAAACCCTGAAACACCACCCCCTGCACGACCCCCTACACTGCCCGAACACTACTGCACTGCCCTAAACCCTGAAACATCACCCCCAGCAAGACCGCCTACACTGCCCGAACACCACTGCCCTAAACCCTGAAACACCACCCCCAGCAAGACCCCCTACACTGCCCAAACACCACTGCACTGCCCTAAACCCTGAAACACCAGCCCCAGCACGACCCCTACACTGCCCGAACACCACTGCACTGCCCTAAACCCTGAAACACCACCCCCTGCAGGACCCCCTACACTGCCCGAACACCACTGCACTGCCCTAAACCCTGAAACACCACCCCCAGCACGACCCACTACACTGCCCGAACACCACTGCACTGCCCTAAAACCTGAAACACCACCCCTGCACGACCCCCTACACTGCCCGAACACTACTACACTGCCCTAAACCCTGAAACACCACCCCTAGCACGACCCCTACACTGCAGGAACACTACTGCACTGCCCTAAACCCTGAAACACCACCGCCAGCAAGACCCCCTACACTGCCCAAACACCACTGCACTGCCCTAAACCCTGAAACACCACCCCCAGCAAGACACCCTACACTGCCCGAACACCACTGCACTGCCCTAAACCCTGAAACACCACCCCCAGCAAGACCCCCTACACTGCCCGAACACCACTGCTCTGCCCTAAACCCTGAAACACCACCCCCAGCAAGACACCCTACACTGCCCGAACACCACTGCACTGCCCTAAACCCTGAAACACCAGCCCCAGCACGACCCCTACACTTCCCGAACACCACTGCACTGCCCTAAACCCTGAAACACCAGCCCCAGCACGACCCCTACACTGCCTGAACACCACTGCACTGCCCTAAAACCTGAAACACCAACCCCCAGCCCGACCCCCTACACTGCCCGAACACCACTGCACTGCCCTAAACCCTGAAACACCAGCCCCAGCACAACCCCGTACACTGCCCGAACACCACTGCACTGCCCTAAACCCTAAAACACCAGCCCCAGCACAACCGCCTACACTGCCCGAAAACCACTGCACTGCCCTAAACCCTGAAACACCAGCCCCAGCAGGACCCCCTACACTGCCCGAACACCACTGTACTGCCCTAAACCCTCAAACACCAGCCCTAGCACGACCCCCTACAGTGCCCGAACACCACTGCACTGCCCTAAACCCTGAATCACCACCCCCAGCACGACCCCCTACACTGCCCGAACACCACTGCACTGCCCTAAACCCTGAAACATCACCCCCAGCAAGACCACTACACTGCCTGAACACCACTGCCCTAAACCCTGAAACACCACCCCCAGCAAGACCCCCTACACTGCCCGAACACCACTGCACTGCCCTAAACCCTGAAAAACTAGCCCCAGCACGACCCCCTACACTGCCCGAACACCACTGCACTGCCCTAAACCCTGAAACACCACCGCCAGCATGTGCCCGAACACCACTGCACTGCCCTAAACCCTGAAACACCAGCCCCAGCACCACCACCTACACTGCCCGAACACCACTGCACTGTCCTAAACCCTGAAACACCAGCCCCAGCACAATCCCCTACACTGCCCAAACACCACTGCACTGCCCTAAACCCTGAAACACCAGCCCCAGCATGACCCCCTACACTGCCCAAACACCACTGTACTGCCCTAAACCCTGAAACACCAGCCCCAGCATGACCCCCTACACTGCCCGAACACCACTGCACTGCCCTAAACCCGGAAACACCACCCCCTGCATGACCCCTACACTGCCCGAACACCACTGCACTGCCCTAAACCCTGAAACACCACCCCCTGCACCACCCCCTACACTGCCCGAACACCACTGCACTGCCCTAAACCCTGAAACACCACCCCCTGCACCGCCCCCTACACTGCCCGAACACTACTGCACTGCCCCAAACCCTGAAACACCACCCCAGCACGACCCCCTACACTGCCCGAACACCACTGCCCTAAACCCTGAAACACCACCCCCTGCACGACCCCCTACACTGCCCGAACACCACTGCACTGCCCTAAACCCTGAAACACCACCCCCAGCACGACCCCCTACACTGCCCGAACACCACTGCACTGCCCTAAACCCTGAAACACCACCCCTGCATGACCCCCTACACTGCCCGAACACCACTGCACTGCCCTAAACCCTGAAACACCACCCCCAGCACGACCCCCTACACTGCCCGAACACCACTGCACTGCCCTAAACCCTAGAACACTACCCCCAGCACGACCCCTACACTACCCGAACACCACTGCACTACCCTAAACCCTAAAATACTCCCCCAGCACGACCCCCTACACTACCCGAACACGACTGCACTGCCCAAAACCATCAAACACTCCCCCAGCACGACCCCCTACACTACCCGAACACCACTGCACTGCCCTAAACCCTAAAACACTCCCCCAGCACGACCCCTACACTACCCGAACACCACTGCACTGCCCTAAACCCTAAAACACTCCCCCAGCACGACCCCCTACACTACCCAAACACCACTGCACTGCCCTAAACCCTAAAACACTACCTCCGCATGACCCCCTACACTACCCAAAGACCACTGCACCACCCTAAACCCTAAAACACTACCCCCGCACGACTCCCTACACTACCCAAAGACCACTGCACTACCCTAAAACACGACCTCCTACACTACACAAACACCACTGCACTACCCTAAACCCTAAAACACTACCCCCTACACTACACAAACTCCACTGCACTACCCTAAACCCTAAAAACTACCCCAGCACGAACCCCTACACTACCCAAACACCACTGCACTACCCTAAACCCTAAAACACTACCCCCAGCAGTACCCCCTACACTACCCAAACACCACTGCACTACCCTAAAACACCATCCCCAGCAGTACCCCCTACACTACCCAAACACCATTGCACTACCCTAAACCCTAAAACACTACCCCCAGCAGTACCCCTACACTACCCAAACACCACTGCACTACCCTGAATCACTACCCCCAGCACGACCCCTACACTACCCAAACACCACTGCACTACCCTAAACCCTAAAACACTACCCCCAGCACGACCCCCTACACTACCCAAACACCACTGCCCTACCCTAAACCCTAAAACACTCCCCCAGCACGACTCCCTACACTACCCAAACACCACTGCACTACCCTAAACCCTAAATCTACCCCCAGCATGACCCCCTACACTACACAAACACCACTGCACTACCCTAAACCCTAAAACACTACCCCCAGCACGACGCTCTTCACTACCTAAACACAACTGCACAATTTGTTACAGGCGTTGCAATGCAGGCCTGTGGTGCTTACTGGAAGTACCTGGTGGGCTAGTTGGGCCCCAGGGACCCTCAGGATTCAAGGTGACCTAATCCCCCAACTTAAAACGCTCCACGGGGCGCGTATGCACAGTGGTGAAGGGAGGGCGCCGGGCCTCAGGTGACATGTGCGCAAACACGCCCTGTGGTGCGTTTTAAGTTGGGGAATTAATTCCCTTTGAATCCTGAGGGACCCTGGGGGCCAACTAGCCCACCAGGTACCTTCAGTAAGCACAACAGAGTTGCGTTTCAGAGAGGTGATAAAGGTGCGTGGCCTCGGAACGCCTCTCTGCAACTCAGCTCTGTGGTCCTAACTGTAGGTACCTGGGGGGGCTAGTTGGGCCCCAGGGACCCTCAGGATTCAAGGGGATTTAATCCTGCAACTTAAAACGCGCCACGGGGCGCGTTGCACACATGTCACCTCAGGCCACCCTCCCTTCACCACTGTGAAAACGCACCCTGTAGCGCATTTTAAGAGGTAGTTTTAATCCCCCTGCCCTATTATGTACTAGGGACTTGCAGAAGAGGTCATGCTAATCACAGGGGTACCCCAACGCATAGTGTTCCCTTGTGTATGTATGTGTTTTCACTGTATTGTAAGTGTCTTTTAGCATAGCACTGGCTCTGGTTAGTCAGAGTCAGTTACCACCAGTACCCGTCTGAAAAAGTTGTGGGCACAGGATGATTTTGCAACAAGGCCTCTTTCTGCTCCTCTGTTGGTTCTTTCTGCACATCTTTGCTTCTTTCTGTGCGTTTTTTCTTCTTTCTTCACATGTCCTACCTCTGTAGGTATAGTTAGAAACTAGCATTTAAAAACCTTTGAAATTCACTTAAAAAATCATAGGTTTCAGGCACGTTATAGTTAGAAATTAGCATTTAAAAAACTTTTGAAATTCTCTGAAAAAAACCATAGGTTTCAGACACGTTATAGTTAGAAATTAGCATTTAAAAACCTTTGAAATTCACTGAAAAAACCATAGGTTTTAGGGACAGTTATAGTTAGTTGGACATTTCACTCGTACAAAACCATAGAAATTCCCCCGTTATAGTTAGTTCAGCTAACTATAACTCGCGCCCCAGCAATGCACTGCTGATGACGTCACATATTACATCAGTCATGACATGGTCAGTGACATCACTGATGACATCACTGATGACATCTCAAATGACATCACTGATGACATCATCCATGTGATAATTTCATGCATCTTCTCACACCCTAATATAACTTTTGATACACCCACTCTAAATTACAGACTGCCATTCTCAAAACCATAGACACTCCAACACCAAAAACTACATACCCACTCACTGATTCTTAGGTCTCACACACACATCCACTCACTCACCCGTACAGTCACTCATACTTACAGTCACTCAGTACAGGACTATCATATGCACTCATACACCTATATAAACACTCACACACCGCCACTCATCCATAGAGGTACTCACACACCTAGTCAGTCATGCAAAAATTAATCACACACCCATTTACTCACCTATACAGTTATACACACACCAGCTCACTTACTCATACAAATACTAGCACATTCTTACGCTCTTATACAATAACTGATACAAGCACACACGCATCCATACAGCCACTCTCACTATCACACACTCTCACTTATAGCCATTTAAATACTCTAACACACATATATACTGCCTTTTACATATGTAGTTACTCGCACAGGTACCACTGAGATATACATTCACTCACTAACACACCCATACACACA
Source organism: Calotriton arnoldi (assembly GCA_963921515.1). Taxonomy (NCBI): domain Eukaryota; kingdom Metazoa; phylum Chordata; class Amphibia; order Caudata; family Salamandridae; genus Calotriton; species Calotriton arnoldi. The sequence goes on along the minus strand of CAWUFW010022844.1, from coordinate 78,151 downwards.
CTCACCAACCCAAGCAGTCCATCACAGATGCACTCTTGAAATCATGCACCGAGTGAATCACCCACTCACATATCTATGTACAGAGTCACACACACCCCACCCACACAAACACTCAGGCAGCCATACAGATACTCAGAGAACCAATCAATAACCCATATAGACACTCATGTAGCTATTCGCAAATCCATGCATCCACTTACACACCAACAAACAGACGGATACAGACATTCACACAGTTTAGTCACTAACCCATGCATTCAGTAAGATACGTTTAATCACTCACTTGTAGAGTCAGTCACTCACGTACTAAATCATCCATTCAGACACTTATACACCCACTCATTCTTCAATACGCCTTTCCCTATATATATTAAACATATTTAAACTTTACAGAAACACACAGTCACTGGATGATGTCATCAGTGATGTCACTGACCATGTCATGAGTGATGTAATATGTGACGTCATCAGCAGTGCATTATGGAGGCGCGAGTTATAGTTAGCTGAACTAACTATAACGGGGAATTTCTATGGTTTTGTACGAGTGAAATGTCCAACTAACTATAACTGTCCCTAAAACCTATGGTTTTTTCAGTGAATTTCAAAGGTTTTTTAAATGTTAATTTCTAACTATAACGTGTCTGAAACCTATGGTTTTTTCATTGATATATATATATATATATATATATATAGAGAGAGAGAGAGAGCGAGACAGAAAGAGAGAGAAAGGCTTTTGTGTGGTGTGTTTGACTTACATTCAATGTCAATATAATTGCTAAACATTGTTTGCTTCAAACAAGTGATTATGCTGTGTTTACGTTAGATTAATTCCTATCTATACTAAGTAATTGCATTACCCAACAGAATACATTGTAGATAATATTGTATAAACAAGAAGGGACAAAAACACGACCTGGTCAATTATTGGCCACTAAGCCTAATTGACGCTGTCCAAAAAATTTTCTGTAATCAAATTCTAGACCACCTGCAACTGTGGATGCAAGAGAATAAAGTCCTCTTACAATTTCAAACAGGATTCCTCTCTAAGACAAGCAGAGTGGATAAAGTCTTTAGATTCCAACTTATGAGATGGAAGGTGGTAGACATTAACAAGGGTAGCCTATACGTCACACTTGTTGACCTAAGGGCAGCCTTTGACATGGTCCCCAGAGTAAAGCTCTTGCATACCTTAGGTGAGTTAGGGCTCCCACCTCCCCTTCTGGGCATTATAGTGCATCTCCACAGAGATAATTATGCCCAAAGTAGATGGAGTCCAAATTGAGAAGTAACCGGCAGAATAAAGGTCACCAAGTGAGTCCACCAGGGGTGCATTCTGGCCTCAACACTTTTCCTTTTCTTTATAAGTGGTTGGGTAGACTTTCTTTTGGATTGCAGAAATGATTTCCCAGTTTTAGGTGGCATGAAAAAACCAGCCCTATTATTTGCAGATGACACCTTGCTAGTTTCAAAAACACCAAGAGGAATAGAAATTCTGCTACAGTTGTTCTGCACTAACCATGGCTTAGATGTTAATACCAGCAACACCAAGTTTATGGCCATCCATCTACATGAGCACTTTAGAGGGTAAATAGGTTTGGAGGGTTAGGTTCTGGAGAGGGTCACAGATTTCCATTATTTAGGAATTCTCCTATCAACCAGTAATTCCTAGAAGAGCGAGATCGCAAAGAGCATGCTGATATTAAAATATAGGGCAGCTGTCAAGAATACCACCTTTCACCCTGTCTCTCCCCTTTTAGAAATTCAGAATATAGCAGTACTGACTCATTAGGTGTCATAGAGAACAAGTTCTTGAGGTCAGCATTAAAACTCCCCTAAGTACCCCAGTAGCCTTTATGCTAGACCTGGGTATCCACTCTGTCTTGCCAAAAGCACAACTTAAGCCAGTCATGTACTGGCTGAGAATATGGTCTACCATCAAGCTGGAACCCTTTAGAGTGTGCCTTAGTGATATTCTGGAAAGTCGTGGGGGAGCCGAAAGGCTGGTATGGCTAAAATACATAAAGGGGACGATAACTTGCCTGGGCTTGATGGAATTCTGGGTCTAATCCAGCCTCCATCACTTGCTTTTTTGTCAAGGAAGTGAAGACCCTTTTTTGGGATCATGAGGCGAGGAAACTGTTCCACACAGCAAAATCCAGGCTCACTAACAGACAGATTCACAGAACTTAAATCAACTTCCCTATTCAAGCAATACATGGACGACATTGACCCACCCATTACCAAAGCCCTCAACATAATATTCAGACTTGGCACCGTACCACTAGTTACCTTCACTGCCAAGTGGAAAGGCCCAAAGAACAGGAGCAAGTTATGTCCACTGTATAATGAAGCAGATGAAACTGTAGAGCATTTCCTATTCTTCTGTGCGAGGTACTCCGGGCAGCGTAAATGCTGGATCGTCCCTCTGTGCCGTACCCTGGGTACTCGTCAACACCAGATCGCACTAAGAATTTGCAGATCAAATACCACATCCTACATAGTATTTTCTATAGCTAAATATTTAGAGTGCATCTGGCCCATTCGCGCCAAGATCTTATCCGCATTGCCCTCTTCAGAGTTATTGAGATTGAATATGGTCAACAGTAGAAGAGTGTAATTCTTGTTGTAGCTGTCATGCTAATGTCTTCCTGCTTTTCTAAGAGCGCATCCTATTAGCACTCCAGCTCTGAGATTGTACTATGATTCCATGGAAAGAAGGATCTGATACTTGAGCTTTTTTAATATTTTTGAGGTCGTGGACCGCATACTCCAGTTCTGTGATGAGGCCTTTGATTCCTGCGACTCTAACCGCCATGTTGCACAAGTCTTGGTGCAGAAGGGCGACATCTATGCCTACTTCACCTACTTTGGTCACTAACACAGCGCATGAGTCCTGTATAGCCTGGAGTCACCCCGTTATCGGCAGATACTGTTGTTGAGACAATGCATCACCTGGGCCCGCATGTTTAGGGATGTCAGAGGCGGGCACCGTAAACCTGTCTATTTTAGAATGCAGATGAAAGAAGGTCAGTGTATCTCTTTACATGACTGGCAACTTGGCCCGTGCCCAATTGACCCGTGCTCAGTTTCACAAATTTCAACCACAATTGGCAATGACTTGATGATGCCTGGCCCGTATTTGTGATTGCAGTTAGAAGGTATTCTTGATTGCATTTAGAAGGTATGAGTGGCAACTCTCCTGGTCAGAGATGAAGTTAGCTATCAGCTATCTGCATCTCCGACCCGGGGAGCGGCCACTCATACCTTCTAACTGCAAATCACGAATACAGGCCACGCATCATCAAGCAATTGCCAATTGTGGTTGAAATTTGTGAAATCTTTACGGAAGCTACACAAGGGATACTATACCCCTTTAAGTTGGCACTAACTGCCACCATCTCGATTTATCTGAGGCCACCAGTGAACCTCACATCTGGGCCTTCTAATTATCCTGGTTACCATACCCACAGTGGTGTCCAGCTGACCAGACAGGACCCACTATAATCAGCCATCCCTCAGGTTATTACAGTCCTGATGAGACCCTAGTATTGGATTTACGGTCAAAACACCGTCGACACATATATAAAGACAGACTGTTTTCTTGTATAGGTGGCACATTGAAAAATTTCTGTGTCTTCCATTGTATTGAATCTGATTGTCTTTGGATGAAATAACCAACCAATATACCGCATATGTTCACATCATTCACTATTGTGTCTCCTTCTGGTTCGGCTTTGGTTTTCTTTCACTTGGGTCTTATATATTCTTATTTTCTTCTCTTCTCCTCAAGCATAATCTTTCATCACTCACATCTTTGACAAGTGTCTGAGATTGCACAACTGTTTTTCTAAGAAAAATAAAAAATTGGTTTGGCTAAATTAAAGTACATCACAGGATGCTGGCTTCTCTCTCTTTGAAATAATGTTTATATTGATTTAATCAAGACAAGACAATTTCTATCATGAAAAAAGCTTACATTGAAATGCTTACATAGATTAAGTCCACATAGAAAATTCTGTGACACTACAAATCTTTTCTTCAAATGAGTTCCATGTGAATACTTGTTCCAAGGTCTCTTGATACCCATGTTCACATGGACATTAGTGTTGCTCTTGTTCTCGTTGAACCAGATATAAAGCATCCCCAGCAATGAAGAAGGCTTCAGGAGAGAGGGGAAGATGATAAATCCACCACCCAGGGCCTCAGCACAGTGCCGCCACCGGCCACACCCAGTCTTCAAACGTAGCGATGGCTAGCCCGCAACCCATTTGGCACAAAGCAGGTCTCCTAGGGGCAACTGAGGCCCACTGCATCCTTGTGGCCTCACATCCGGGTAGGTCGCTGGACCCCTGTATCAACCTGATCCAGTGGGAGCACTCCCGGGGATGGCAGAGGAAGCCTCAGCGCAGCTTGAAGGCAGCATGATACAGGATTTCCAGGGAGGGGGCGTCTCTCCCTGCCCATCCTCCAAGTTGGCAATGCCTCCCTCCTCCCTGTGAGAGTAGGATGGAGTCCCAGCAACATGCCCCCCGGACCTGATGTAGTGAGAAAGGAGCAGCCACTGACAGAAGGATGCCTCAACAGTCGACCCACAGGTATCTTGGTGCACTGCAGCTCTGGCCAGAGAGACCAGTGCTCTGGAATCATTCTCACCCCAGAGTCCTAGATGTCTGTGCCATCAACAGGATTCAGTGCGATGAAGGGTCTGCGGCCTTGAAGGAAACTTCTGCCATCTTGGTTGTCCAGGCTACGCCCACTGCCTTGTAAATTTTTATAGTAAATTCTAAACTATTTTATTCTACCTCCATTGTTTTGCGAATATCTTACAATATAAGAATTTGTTGTGCGTTATTTGCTGTTTAAATGGACATGTTACATGATATGCTGCAATTACCCTCTACCCATTATCTATTGCTTGATGGGATCCCAGGATAATTCTGCATATGTAGTAACTTGTACGTTATCTGTAGGTTAACTACAAAGGGGCCGATTCCGATCTCGTGAGGAAGGCCTCCAAACGGGTTTCGTAAAGAGCAAATCCGATTCGGAGCCTATCTTTCTGTCCGAATCATCCCCCGTTACAAACGACCAAGTACGATGCGAAGATCCCGTCCACGCCGACCAAATCCTTTAAAAACCCGAATCTATCCGTCCGACTCGTACGGAACCAAATCGTGCCGTGCAATGGAGCCGGATTCCGAACGGGCTAGTACGATGTACGATTCGGACAGCTGTATTGACTCGGTCTCAGCGAGTGTAAGCAGCTGTCGGAATCAGACTTCAGGGGGCCAGAGTAGGCCCCCCTTCACCCGGAGCACTCTGAATTGGTCACGGGGGGTGAGCATGGGTCCCCCCGATCCAAGCATGCACAGTGTGGCTGGCAAAATGGGGTGCCCGCCACTGTGTGTACGCTTTCCCCCACCCACCCCTTTTTTGCTATGGGAGCCTGTGTACGCGTCCGTACACAAGCTCCCATAGAGTGCTATGGGAGTCCATCCGAACCGAGTCCATAACCATGCGGTTGCATCGTACTCGCTCGGTTGGACTCGCACAGCGCATCTCGCTTGGAAAGCCCTCCAGGTCCGATTCATACGGAGGGCTTACCAAGCGAGATCAGAATCAGCCCCATAGTGTCCAAGTGATTAAATTCATCAACAAAATAATATCCACAATAGAGGAGGTTTGTACCTAATTCAAGCTCTTTCCTAAACCAAGCGCAGGGCTTTACAAAGTGACGCATCTGCCTAGATGTGTCACTTTGTAAATATGGTGCAGTGTGGCCCATATTTTACACCACAGCTGCGTCACAAAAAGTGATACAATGGCGGCGTAAAGGGCTCATAAATAAGGCCTGAGTTTTCAGATATAATTATCAGTCACACACTATCTTCATTGAGATTTTATCTCACTGCTAGATCTATCAATTTTGGAATATTTTATCCACCTTAATGGCTTGTGTTTGTTAAATCTGTTTATGAACATGGACAAATCAAAACACAATCATAATCGCCAGAAAAGTAAACATATTCCCTTTCTGGTCCCTCAAATTTTCTATACCTTTTATTTTCCATACCTTGTGTATACAATGTTTTATAAAAATATATACCTTTCCCATACATACATCTGTGGAACATAACACAGAAGCCCAATAATGGGCCTCTAGAGGGAAGAAGAGCAGGTGGAGACATAAAGCATGAAAACAAATGGCCAAACAACAGGTGATCAAGCAAGCGCGCGTTTGAACCAACTTACCAGCTTGAGCGGGAAATTCAGACAAGCAGAGACTCACGCATCTCCCAAAATGTGTCTGGAGATAATGTGTTATGGGTAACCATCAGTCCAGCCAGAGACTGCAGGAATACATTAATTTAAAATGGGTTTCTGGCAAACCTTTCCCCCAAAAAGGAACACATCCAAGAAATCTGCACTATGATTTAAAACACTTTATTGATCGTTTAGGACCCTATTATAGTAAAGAGTGTAAACATAAATGCATTTTAGATTTTAAAATGATAGTAAATAGAATAAATTCAATACATAAAACAGGAAATATGATAAAAATTAACAACATAGTACATGGCAATATTTAGATGACATCAATCTGTGATGGAATCCCTTTTTCCTTTGCCCTTAGCTAATGTCAACATGAGCACCAAAATGCCACGAACAGGACTTTCCCAAGTGGTCTGGCAGAAACATACCTGCTCATAATTCAATATTCTTTCAGTGTGTTGCTTTCTTCGGAAGTAAGGCCAGCCTTTGTTGTATGATATCATAATTATTTTCTAAAGAATATAGCTTGCCATTCAACAAGCCCCAGTGTCTGGCCTTCATGCAGTCTATTTTTTAATTTAATTCATTGCTGCTTATGAATTCAGGGCCATATTTATCATCATTTCATGCAGTGCAACACAGCAAAATACCTTGCTGTGCTACATGAAAGGGCAGTAACGCATCATATCTATTAATATATGGCACATTCTAGCTCTCTGCCTCCACTGGCGCACAAACTGCTGCTCAGCGCCAATGCAGGCACCCATGGACCATGGTATAATGGTGCCTGCATTACAGTCAGGATTATTTTTGTGCAGGAAGGGACATCTTCCTGCACAAAACAATCACCTGAGGGGTTTTCCTCTTTCTATGTTTTCTTCAGAACGCAGCACCCATAGAAATAGGAAAAAACGATGAGAAATAAAGATAGCATTCTGATGCATTCGTAGGTTTACCAGCATTGGTATATTTTGGAATGGTTCAGAATCCATAGGTGGATGTGTGGGAACATCCATGCTTCACCCATGGAATGCCTCCCTGGGGTGACTTGCACTGCCTTGCATTACTCCAGATTTACCAAGCCATGCAGGGCCACGCAAGGTTGTCTTGCGTGGATGGTAAATCTCAGAATACATTTTGCTTTCCCCTGCGCCCCCTTGCGTGGCACAAAGGTGCACAAAACCCTTGATAAATATGCTCCTAAATGCCCTCTTGCAGAGTGCTCAAGCATCATTCTCGCTAAAATGCCTGTGCGTGGATCTTATATACTATAAGATGATGTGAGAAAAATGTGATGTAAGTGTGTAAACAAATATGTGATTTCTCTTACACATTTGTCTAAAACTGTTTCTTCCTAAATAGAATAATTATGAATGAATATATATATATATATATATATGATATGAATTAGTGATGCACTATCAACCTACCACATCATCATTATGCTATGAATACATGTAAATGAAAAGGCAAACAAAACCATGCACTTTAAAATATATTCATTTTTGATAACGAATACACAAATAAGTGAATGAAATGAAGGTTCAGAAAGCAGGAAATTAGCAAAACATATGACACACTGAATCTTTCATCCCCTGCTACAGAGAAAAAATCTAGCCCATATTGATTAAATCCCTTAACCCCTAATGCACCCGCTGACATCCACAAGACATGGCTGCTCCATTCTCATGGCATGCTTTATTTCCTGTATGAGGCATATTTTATTCCTTATATGTGAGGCACAAGTTCCTCCAATAATCAGACTCTTAATATAAGTATTCATGCGTTTTTGAATTTTCAGATTTCTGATAGGTGGTAGGCAGGTTAATCAAATCAACCTAAACGGCTTCCTAAATGACTTTCACATTCATGTGCTTTTTCTTTTCCTATTGCTCCTTCATATTGAAGGCTTCCTGGATGCTTTCCTTAGCTTGCTTTTTAGAAATTCTCTTCCAGTCACTCGGTAGATTAGCTGGCAACGCAGAGTACATCTCAGCAAATTGTTTATTAAATTGCTTAAAAACAAACTTCCAGTAATCGGAAGCTTCGATGCTGTCGTCCGGCTGAATGCACCAGTCTGGGAAATATGCACGATAGTCCTTGTAAGGATGCGACTGAAATCCTGTGGTTACATTCATGAAAGTGGCATTAGAGACGACATCAGTGGAACAAAGAGAAAAGACAAGTTTATCTGTTGAAAGACATCTGTAACCACCTAGTCCCTGAGGGCGGTGCACTGAGGCAAAGTGTTCCCTGTGCTCCTTCCCCCCTGCTTCACAGGGGGCTTTACAAAACGGGCACTGCTTCCCACATCCAAACACTTTGTTGAACAGCTCATCCTGGGGCTTGTGTGGCAGACGTGAAAGTTTTGCTTCGATGTCCGTCTCTTTTCGTTCTTCCAGGATATGTTGTTCGAGCTCAGTGAGGAAGAGCTGAATGTCATCTGAAAACTGGTCGCTGCTTGCACTGTTTTGAAAGAGAATCACGTCCAAGCGGTTCTTTGAGATGATTAAGTCATTCTGCAATGTTCTGCAAAACTCGTCTAAAAACTGAGAGATAGTTTTACACTGTTTCCCTCGTACAGTCTGAATTACGTTTTTAACTTTTTTGTTATTGTGGAAACAATGTTTGTTTCTAGTGTTTGCAAACTTCCTGTCTCTCTGTAATGATCCAAGACATGTTTGAATATATATCCTTTCACAAACTTTTCATAATTCCCAATGTATTCCTTGTAGCCGTCAAATGATTTTTTTTCCAAAAGCTTTTCAAGCAGAGCAAACTGGAAAAATGTCCGACTGCCGAAATTGATGGATTTTCCATGGTGGAGAATGTCTTCTACGACCTCCAGGCCGAGTCTTTTTTCGATGTAGTCCTCTAGAGCTGGCTTCAGGCACTGAACACAAAAGTCCTTCGCCCTCTTCTGACATTCATCCTTCCTCAGATACAGATCTTTGAACATAGAGAAATACTGGGGTTTGAATTTCTCCAGGCAACATCGAGGGTCATTTTCTTCAATGAAATCTTCGTGCATCTTCTGAAAGACATGAGATGCTTTCCCTAAAATGTAAAGCTTCAAATCAACTTCAAAGTGAATCGTGGTGGGAAGCCTTCTGAAATCATCACTCTGTAGAGAGTCACTGATCATATTTAACAACTCCCTACAATAGGTTACATCATAATCAACTTGAGAACTTGCCTTACAGTCAACATAACTGAGGCACCTATCAATCAAAGCTTTTGCAAGGTCATTCGCTGAACGTGAGCACTCATGAGTGAACCTTTCTTTCAAACCTCTGATACGGAACCATGGTAAATCAAAATGCTCATTTTTTATACTAAAACTAATTTCCCTATCATCCCACAAACTTTGGGCATTCTGTAATCGCTGATTGGCAAAACTGCCCAGCCTGCTCAAGTCCTGCATCAGTTGGCGATATATTTCCTTAGAAATTTGGCATCGCTTCACTCGATTGAGCTGTAGGGCAGATATTGTTTGTTCCCACATTTTTCCAAATTCTCTTTCTAATTCCTCTTCATTTAATTGACAATTTCGCTTTCGACAGTCTTCCAAAAGGACGACAACTTTAAGTTCTATCTCTTTCATATATTTTGCCAGTAGGATTTCGATTTTGTCTTTGCTTTTTTTAATGTGGATAGCCTCATCAATCTTTGTAAACAAGTAACTTTCAAGTTGGTTTTTCAGAGATTTGGCACTCATGATAAAATCTTCTCTATATTTTTCTATGAGGTGCAGATTTTGTACTCCACTGTCAAAGTATTTCTGCACATTAGTTATAAGTGTCTCTTCGCCCTGCTGCAGTTTCAGAAAGGCTTCTTGTTTCAATTCGCTGTGGATGTTAGTATCAAATTCACTTGATGCTTGGTTGTAAACCACTGCTTCTGCCTTGGACAGCCATAGATGCGTTTTTTTGTGGAACCCCCATTCCCACTTACTGAATTTCATAGACAGTTGGTTATAAGCATCGGCCACAAGGCTGTTTCTGAAGCTGAAGATAAAGTTTTCATGTCTGACAGCACTCCACAAACTTTTGACCCATTCCATGAATTCTGCAATGTCTTTTAGGCCTTTATTTACAGAACGAGCTCTTATGAAATCAAACAAGTGCCGCTTTAGCTCATGAACAGTTTCACTGTACCCTCTGTTCACTGGGGACATTGGTGGAACACCATGCCACAAACCAGGGACATACCAATTGTGTTTCTCTGGATCATACTCCATGATATCAGAGAATATTATCTCCTTGCTCTGTTTCTCCATCTTTGCTGCTGCTTTAGTCATTTCGTTCAGCTGTTCCAACAGATGTTTTCTGTCTCTCATATTCTGCTCATAAGCAGACACATCACTGACGTTCTGATGCACAAATTGACAATTGGGGCTCTGCCCAATTGTTTCCATCCTGAGAAAAGCATGGACAACTATTTGCAAGATATCCTTCATTTCAGTGGCATTCTCCATGGCTATATTAACTATTGTAATGTCGCTTAGCCCAATGACAAGTGTCGCTAGCTCGTTGTCATGTTCGTAGCTATCCTCTAGCTTAGCTAACTCTGGAGCTTTTAAACCTTCGGTGTCAATGACCACAATAAAATCACAGCCAAGGTCCTCCTTTAGATTGTCTTTTACTTTGATAAGCAGCATGAAAGCTCCCCGTGTGCATCTCCCACTGCTGACTGAGAACTGAAGCCCAAACATGGTGTTCAGAAGCGTTGATTTGCCTGTGCTCTGAACACCCAGCACAGTTATAACTGCAATTCGGCTATGTCCCTCCAATTTAATATTGAGCTCAATGAGAACATCCGTGATCCACTGCATGGGAATGTTTGACGCATCTCCGTCAACCAGCTCAAGGGGAAACCCTTCCAATAGGAGATCAGCAGCGATACTTGGAAGATGGATGAATTGTCGGTCTTCTTCTTTCATTTCGCCACTTTTTATCATAGACCATTCTGCCTCATAAAACTGTCCCAACTCGCGCATAAAGTGCTCAAGCCCCAGTGAGCTATCAGATATTGTTCTATCTAGTTCTGCTAATTGGGAAGGGTCATCACAAAGAGTACTGAACAACTCCTTATACTCTGTTCTCAGTCTAGAAAGGTTTTTTCTAGCAATGCGATCCAGAATGAATTTCATCCATTTCAAGAAAAAGCGTTTTTCAATTTTGGAAAGTTGGCCTACTCCACTGATGAATTTAATCATTCCATCTGTGAGATCACACTCATTCTGCTGTCTGCGCAGTTCTGAGAATTCTGTTGTTAGTTGAGATTTGTAGACTTCTGCAGGAGTCTCCCCTTGCCGCCTCATTCTGCAGTACTCCTTCTCTACCTTTGCTAGTCTCTTCCATAGATCGCCCTGTAGTTGCATCATTTCCTTCTTGTACTCAACCACATCATTTATCTCCATTGTTATTTCAGTAGCACATTTATATGCACTTTGACATTCTTCACAGTCTTCGTCTACATGGATTCCCAGTTCTCGAGCAGTGACAGCCATATCCTCAATACTTAAGGTATAGGGAGGATCTGTAACAGTCCCCAATAAGATTGCATGTAGTTTCTTAACAAATGCAGCATCATTCATCGTTTTGTCTTTAACCAGTAGGCGGGACTTGCTAAGCTTCAGTTCTGGTGCTAGTTTATTCAGGAATTGTAAGGAATTGGATTGTTCAGCCTGGGAATTTAAGATGAAGTAATATTTTGTGTTTGCACTTTTGAGCGATAACAACAATGCATATTCTTTCTCACTAATTTGTTCAACAAATATAAACACCGCTGACGAAATCTCTGACAAAAAGCTGAACTGCAGCCAACTAGACTCGATGTCACCACGTAGATTTGTAAATGCCACAGGTTCTGGGAAGAGGTCAGAGCTCTCCCTTCCACCAGGAAAGTACCAGGAAATCTCAACTAAACCATTGGATATTCTTCTGGGAACATTGCCAGATTCCATGTCGCGGTGGATGAAAAAGTCATGGTGCTGCTGAGGTGGGCTGAGAACTTCGTTCAGAATTTTTGATTTCGATAGACTGCAGTTCTTTAGTCGTACAAAGGAAATGGTTGGCATTGAGGCACACACCAGGCTCTCTTCCATGAAGCCTTTGCTCTCTCTTAGTGAGCGGGGCCTCCATTTTCTAACAATGTCTCTCATGGCCCACAGCATGAATGTGCACTTTGAGTCCTCAAGTGGAGGCAGCAAAATCGGAAGAGCAAACTGGCACATAGACATTTTTTGCATAAGCTCCTGCTGCAAAAAGCTGTCTGAGCAATTAAAGAGCACACAGAGGACATCCAGGGGGTTGATCGATTCTCCAGTATTACAGGTATCCAGGCCAAAAAATTCATTACATACACTTTGTCCTTCATTCTGCACATGGACTGGTTCATCATTAAATGTATGTTTTTCAAAGCTTGTGTTTCTTGCTGTCATGTTTAAAGCCATGATTCTTCTCAGAACATGCCAGGGAACATCTTCAAAAGATTCCAAAATAGTGCTATTTAAACTCTCCTGCCCAATTTCAAGAACATCTCTCAGAGACAGGCTTGCTGCTTTGTAGGTGTCCATTTTCAACAGTGAGAGAATCTCTTCAAAAGCCTTCTTTCTGTCTATGAGAAAGAAATTCATTACATTAGATAAGGTCATTGAAGGAAATTCAACCAGACATATGAAATCATTGTTTGACAATCTCATGAATGACAATAACATTTGTAATATTAATTTTTCTCACGCAACCGTCTCGGCGGTGAACAAAATGTACATGAAGTCAACAGCGGAATTAAATATACTAGAGGAAAGGGCAATTAAATGAGACAATTACATGCTAATAAGTACTATACCAAAAAAATGGGCACTTACTATCTAAACATGGAAGGCCCAAGGTCTCCCTAATTTCCTCTGGCCTTCAGGTAACACTGCACTGATCAACCTTTCTTTCATGGTATCCTTCTAGTCAATAATTAGGCCATCTATATAATAGAAAGAAGACTGTGCCTGGTTTTACCTTTAGGAAAACTGCATTGCCTCACCTGCATCCAGACGCCACTTACTGGAAAGTCTGCTGTAAAACTCAGCTGGCAAGAATAGCTCTGGCAAATTTACCCAAGATATTGTAACTCATGGTTGGATATGTTTTTCCACATGTGTGAATGTTTTCAGGAGACTGTGAAAAAAGGGGTGTTGAGTGGCTACAAAGAGATCTCTAGTTTTCTTAAACACTTTGGGGCATAGTTACAAGGGCATTGCGCCACCGGAACGCCACTTTTTGCGACGCTCCTGTGGCACTTTGCCCTTCTCCATATTTACAAGGTGGTGCTAAGACACTTGGTGTGGCTTAATGCCGCCCTGTAAATATCGTTCTCCTCAACGCAGTTTTCTGCATTAAAGAGCTGTGCAATGGGTGTTGCAGTGGGCGTTCCCATGCAACACCCATGGCTTTTTGACACTGCTCCAGATTTACAAGGATCTGTAAATCTGAGGCAGCGTCAAAAACGTACACCTACCCAGGTGAGGCGTACGAGTGGCGCAACGAGGAGAAATACTTTTATTTCTCCTCGTATTTGCTCTTTCTAAGTGTGCTGAATTCTGCAGGACACATAGAAGGAGCCAAGTGCTATTCATGATTATTTTTGTGCAGGAAAGTGCAAGGGCTTAAGGGTGCCTGCGCTGGCACTAGGCTTTCTTTTTTTGCGCCAGCGCAGGGGTGAGTACAGGAATGCGCCATATTGTTGTAAATACAGCACTTTCCTGCAGTAAGGAAAATGACACAGCTCGGCACAGCAAAATTGCTTGTGGCACTGTGCTGCGCCATTTTCTTGTAAATATGCCCCTTTATTTTGTGATGTGAGTAAAAAAAACTACAGCTTCTCTTTGCAAATTAATTTCTTGTTTGTTATTACATACTGTGGCCCATGCCCTGGTTTCCCACACGGAATGGCCTGCACACTATTCATAGCCTTTGGGCACTACATGAAGCCTGTACCCTGGTCCATCAGTTCCCAAAGCCTGCAGGGCATGGCAGTCAGTGGTGTTCAGCTTACTCATGGCTTTGGGCATCGGCTATGACAATGCCCTGCGCCCAATCCCTCAAACCACAGAACCTGAGGATCACAGCTTCCAGTTTTGCCGAGTGCTATGGTCTCAAGGTGTCACGTTTAACCATTCCCTATGCCAAGTACCATGCAAGGGTGTCTGTCACAAGGCTCTATGCACAGGGAGTGGACTATTTCCAAGTCCCTTGCTGAGTGCCCCAGAGGCCAAAACCTGCTGATTTTTGCATTCAGCACTGCGTGCAATGGGCTCTCTGTGCAGTGTGTGACTTTCGGACATGCCCGTAACCCAGCTGCCCACTGATGAGTCCTGCAGAGCACAACCTTCGGCCAGGCTCACACAGCTCTGATCGCAGGATGAAGCCACTGACCACACCTTATGCCAGTCCCCCGATGTACATAGCCCACAGATTGTGATCTATGACCATGCCTTGCCCCACATTACCAAGTTTTTCAGCACAGTATTTCAGCGGCGATTCTTCCGGTGAGGCGGAGGAGCATCGCCCCACTGCTTTAAGAGCAGTGCAGAGAAAAAATAAAATGATAATAACAGAGCCTTATTATAATTTTATTTTTCCGTTCCTAGGTGCGGGGATGGGCGGGGCTGGCCAGAGCAGGGGTCAAGGGGAGGAGTGGTGAGCACACTCAAAGTGCCCATGACTGTTTGACCGGCTGTCTTGGGCCGGCCAAACAGCCATGCACACTTTGCATGTTCCCCACCAGGCTGCATTACACATCCTGGTGGGGAACATGCACAAGCTCTCTGCCTCCATCTGAGCGCCGAACCACGGCACTCAGACCAATCACAACGCTGCATTGCAGCGTTGTGATTGGCTTAGGGGCTTCGGAGCCCGGGTGCTTCCTGCAATGGAGGAAAGGCAGCGGCTGGCGATGCAACCAGCAGGTAAGTTTTCTTTATTTTTTGTTTCTTTTTTTGTTTTCTATCCCCCACCTCCCCCTGCCCCCTGCCAACGTTCCCTACCAGCCGCCACTGCAGTATTTACTTGTGCCCAGACACTGTGGGAGAATAGCTTAGTATATGGTCAAACACAGTGCCTGTTCCACCATATTCCAAACCTTGCAGAACATATTTTTCAGTTATTATGAATGAGCCTGTGCACCAACTGGTCTTTGACCACGCTCTGAGCCCCATTCCCTAGACCCAGGAGTGTGGAAATCGCAGATAATCTCTGTTAGCATGAGCTGAAACCATCTTGTTTTGCAGCATCCATTTTTGTTAGCCTTGTGATTCTGCCGTCTTCACTGTTGCCTGCGTTTCTCTTCTGCTTGAGTCATCAGCTTTAGTTAACGTCTTCTATTCTAAGCTCAAGCAATGTATATGTGCTGAGAAAAGGCCTGTAGCTGCTAGAATGCACCTGACTAAAGACATAACTGTCAACTGTGTCTTGCAACTGTAAGCAGTTCTGTTTCCCCTCCCACTTCGCTGACTAAGTGATATTCATCCGCCCATGTTTGTCGGTAGTTATTCTTGTGTAGGCCTGTACCTTCTATTTGTAACCACATGCTTACCAATGCAGAAAACTCTGTATATAAGCACCATGGTCTGTGTATTCAAGCCACTACCTCCTGGAACACTTGAGGGTGTTGTATGGACGTGGTCTCACTTATGAGTGAATAAACTTGTTATTTTGAATTCCAGCTTCAGTGTTGATCTCTATTTTGTTGGTCTATGGACCCGTGGACAGAGAAGGGTGACCCCTGCACCGGTGTGCCCCTAAAAAGGCACATTTCCACAATTGGCACCCAACGTAGAGCCTCATTGGAGACGCGGCCGTCCGAAGGAGTGGTCTTGATGGAAAAGTGAAATCTTACTGAGGAAGCGCACTGCACGAGGAGACCTTTGTCTTTGCAGGCCGACGTGAATTTTCCGGTTTTCCCGATTTGACCCTCCAGGTGATGGCCGGTCTCAACTGGGGTTTTCTTTGGCGTATTTTTGCAGTAACCATTAGGTCGACCAGAGATCAGCAGGTGGGAGTTGAAGACTTTGTCTGGTAAGGTCACTGAAGTGGCACTTTTGATTCATTTTTTGCAAAAAGTGAAGGCAGGTAATGTGGGGATTTTTCTCCTTATGATATTTGTTTGAATGGGTATACTTGGAAGAACATGCCTGCATTTAGTAAAATTCGTAAGTGGTGATACGGAGCGCTCTTGAGTGTTCCGCCAGGCCAATTGGTAATTTGGTCTCTTCTTGCAAAGGCTTGGGGTTTTACCCTATCTTGTTTTGGGTGGGTCTGTGGACCCCTGTAATAGGCATGCCTTCTGGAATAAGTATGATTTGGTAAAGACACAGAGTGTTTGCGAACACTCTGCCAGACCAACTGGTAATTTGGCGTATTTTGGAAAAGGTCTGGGGCTAGAGCCTGTCTTCTTGAACATGGAACAGTCTTTGGGCTGTTTACTTGTCTTGGTGCAGTCTCTGGACTGCTTTTGAGAGCTCTTTTGTTTGTAAATATGATTTACAATTGGTTTGGTTTGAGTGTAGTCTGTGGGCTGCCTTTTGTTTTTGTCCTGGTGTTGATTTGTGGTTTGATTGTGTGTTTAAGTGTCTATGAGGTTTGTGGACTGACACCGGTGGTGATGCTTGTGAAGTACTTGTTTGAGTGAGTAGCGACTGTGCTCTTTGTGTAAGGATGGCTTGCCTCAGCAAGCTGTGTTGTGTGTTATGAGTGTGTGGCCCCTTCTTGAAAATGTCTGGAATGAGCTCAATTTGGTTTGTTGTCATCATTGTGCTCTGCAGATGCCATTGGAAGAATTACACTTTAAATTTCAAAGAATGAATTATATAAAATATGTTAAGTAGCTGCATGCTAATATGGAAAGTAAAGCAGTAACAAAGTATTGATGTGTGAACATTCAATTATTATATTGCCACAATGGTAAAAAATTAGAATTACAAATCGAGGCAGAATTGCCTAGCATTCCATATTATAAGAGAATGGACTTTGCATACATTGTCCTGTGTTTCATAGAAGATGTTTTGTGTTTGTTTCTGTACATAATTGATGTATTAAGGACTGTTCATGTTTTATGTACTACTTGTAAATGTTATCTCACAACAAATAAAGCGCTCTGAGACCTTTGGGTATAGCTAGAGCTATATAATGTTAAAACTAACTTTACCTAGAAAAAGGCACTCAATAGGAAAAAGTAGGCCTCACAGAGAAAAATGGATTTGTGTGTTTATCACAACTAGGACTTAACAAAATTAAAAATAGATGCCCAACATTTTGTTAGTACTGTCTATCAGCTGTGCAAAATGTTACAGCACTATCCTTAGATACATCATATTAAATATTAAAAGGCATTCACATTATATGAGTAATTAGTTGCTGCTAAAATAAAAGCGTCTTCCTTTTACCACACTGCAAACTATAGATTTTGACTGGCTTGGAATGCCTGGTTTTTAATAGAATGAACTGAACCTCATTCCCAGTACCAGAAAAAGAACTTTTAACAGCTGTTCAAACTGCCTGTCTGAAGGAAGCTGTCTGTCAGAGCAGAGGGAGGCAATGAGTGGTTTATCAACTTTATTGGGTTTCTGTGAGGACATTAGAATACAGCACATTGCTGTCATATTGGAAACAGATAGCATCATAAGGGGCCCGGTGCCATTAATTGTCAGACAGGATTTATCAGTCCTAGAACACAATGCCTTCGCTCCTGAAAAAAAATTGTAGACGCTAACGCCTGCCAGTCATAAAACACAACTAAATAAATAAGACAGGCCTTACCCAGGCACAAGCTACAAATAAACACTGTGGCAACTAGGTTTTAAGTTACTACAAAATGGCATAAAAGCACGTGCATTAAAGACTACTAATTTTGAAAGTTAGAAATACAGCTTCATTATTTTGGATAAAAGAGAAAGGATAAAAGTAAGGACTTTCTTTTCTGTTGCTTTCCTAAGAAGCACATCTGTGGATCTGATGGTAAATAATTACTACTTTCTAAAGGGTGAAACAAACTTTCTATGTTTCAGTAAAGCTTCTGTGCTTGGTTTCAAAAGAAGTTTTGTACGTGTTATAAATAAATGCATTTAAAGACAAAAAGGAAAGGAATGAGACTTGCTTTTCATATGTAGAAACAACAAAAGGGTTAGTGATCATTATTCAAAAATGACTACATGTAAAAAAATTGTTAAAAGTCATTGCACTAAAATCGTTTTTGCATTATTATGATCTTTATAATGTCTAATAACACTATTGTGAAAATTCAATAATATTTAGCAGTGTAAAAAATTACCCTGTGCAAAGTGTTCATTAAGATTTCAATGTCTAAATGGTTAAATATATTGTGCATCAAAATTAAAAAAGGTGAATATTAGTTTCTCTAACAATGACAATATTACTGTATCTTAGTGACAAACTTAAAATATGATTTCTAGTATGGCATAATGGCTGCAGTCTCAAATACAATTAAAAGTTATACAAAAGAGTAGCTCTAGAGACATGTGAATTACATCGCATGCCTTAATGCACAATAGTTCTGGGCGCATTATGGCATTCTGAAAACTAAAATTTTGAGCCAGTTCTTTAGGTGCTAGAAAGCACAGTGCACAAGAATAAAAAATAAAGAGCAAAAGTTACATCCTACCTTTAAAATATCAGCACACAGGCACGGAGCAGGGATGCCCCTCAGTCATGCTTCTCGAAGAGTTACTTTGAATTGTGATGGCCGCATGGGGATAACTTTGCTCAGACAAGGGACAACAGGTTTAAGGGTCAGAGGCCAAGTTCTGTATTTAGCAAACTAGCTGGTAGGCTTGCTCTGGCACTTCAACCTTGGAAGACATTCCGAAGGAGGGGGCCAGAGCGTAGAGAGATAGGAAACTCTGCTTATTATTTTTGGTAAAAAAAAAAAAAACAGGCATGTTCTATGAAGCCATGAGAGAGAAGGAGGGGCAGCAAGTGGTACAGTCCAATAGTATTGGACATGGCCTCCTTGGTGTGGTTTCCCCTAGTTATTTACCTCCTACAAGTCTGTCCGTGTCCAGCTGCCAAAGGGGGTATTGTCGACTGAAGGTCACCTGCTTAGGTTATCTACTGTCGAAGGGGGTAGGAGACTAGCTCCTGAGCAAATTAAGGGTAAGCAAAATTAAGTAACACACTGTGTTTTTTGTGCTTGGTATATGTATTATTGTGTCCTTTTTTCTTGGTTTATGTGCCTATTATGTGTATTATTGTGAGCTGTTCTGCGTGGAAAGTACTTTGGGCAGCTTGTTGTGTTTTCTCTCTCTCTCTCTCTCTCTCGCCTGTCTGAGCTGTCTAGGAATGGCCATGAGACAATCGGTTGGGCTCGCTTTAGTCATTGATTTCACAGGATGCTGTGAATATGTTCTTGAATAAATAGCGACAAAGCACCTCACCAGTGCACGTCTAATTGGCTATTAAGTAATACTGTTTGAACAAATTGTTAGAATTAACTAAATGAATAAATACATAAATACATATGCCATGTTACTACCCCTCTTTTCTGTAAACTGATGAAATTGGAATTAGATAAGGATGAAAGGATGGGTAGAATAGACTGATGTTCCCTTATTTGACCTTTAAGGGGAACTATATGTTGGTGGTTTTTGTTCCAAAGTCCCAGGTGGTAACACCATTATCGTTTGTTATTACAGCACTACATAAGTCACAGAGGCATCACGAGTCCCTTATTAGTTAGTCTATGTAATTGAGCTGACAGCCCTTGCTAGAGTTGGTGAATAGGTTTCTCCCCTGAATATGATGTTACATGGCCCGGATCGTGAAAAGTATGATGCACATGGTTCACAATGCTAGGAAAGATGCCCATATGCCCTTAGTACACATTTTTAAGAACAAAATGTTCTTTGCTTGTTTTCTTGTCTGCCATAAACAAGTTCTGCTGGAAAATTCATGTACCTACTAGGTTATGTTTAATTTATCAGTTTTTTATGTAATATGGATCTCTGTTACATTCACAGTTTTAGAGTTTCCCGCTACACCTATAATATGAGAGCATGGTCATAAGAGCAAAACATGGTTGTTCTTATACAAGGAAAATAATTTTAGAGGTGTCTGCAGTTTTGCACAAAAGTGAAGGTTCACAAAGTAGAAGCTGTATCGTGATTTCTATGACTTATAAGTACAAGTTTGTTAAAAAGAATAGTTGTTTTGAAATTCCTTTTTTTTAGGTTCTTCAGATGAATAATATAGGGTCGTTTCTGAAATTGAATATCCTATTTTGATTGATTATTTGTATGTTTTGTCTAAAGATTTCTGTTCTGTTCACTAACAGAGACCTGCTGCCCTACAACCATTGCCAGAGGGGCCAGGATATCAGATCCAACCAGGGGACTAAGTGCAAGTCTAATTTGGAGCCGAGGTGAAGGGACCCTACACAGGTGTTGCTGGCCACTATAACAGCGGTGAAAGTGGAAGGCTGGAAGAAACGTGTACCCCTACCACTGTCGGATAATTCTTGGGTGAAAGACGGGGTCACAAATCAGGACGGAGAGCTGATTCCTTGCTTTGTTCCCTTTTTTTTATGCCTGGCTAAGAGAGGCACAGACCGATAACAAGAGCAAGGAGGTTTTGCCTGAGGGGACCCCCTCTGAAACAAGGATTGCTTCAGATACTCCAGTTTCTGTGCATCAGGCCTCTGAGTCCCGGTCCCCAAGTGAATGCAAGTCTGCACCTTTCTTTGCTGATAAGGAGGTGCTTGGGCACACTAGGTACAAAAGGCGCGCCCAACGAAAGAGCAGTACGCCAGCAGGGCAACACAGGAGTTAGGGAAGGACTAGAGTTTAGGGTACAGGTGCTATGTCTCTGGTGCCTGTTAGATTAGAGTGAAAAATACTGGTGCACTGCCTGAGACACTGGACAGGATCATTGAGGGTGATTGCCCTATCCTGAAAGAAATACTTTTTCCTTAAGCCTGGGCCGCAATTGTTTTTCTGGGTTGCAAGTTGTGCAGCTCCACCGTGGGAGAGTCAATACTTGATGAACAATAAGAGCCTGCCTGTGAGGCTCAGACAGACACAGGGGGAAGACTCCCCTCTGGCTGGTTGTACAGTGGCTTCAATTCCCCAAGTATTTTTTTGTTTTGTTAGCAATGTACCCCTTTGATCGTCCCATTTTTGAGGAGGAGCAGCCCTTTGCGGCTCCTCACCCTAATTCCCATGGCCCCGTTTGGTCCTCCTGGTCCCCCAAAACAAAGATTGTTTTTGTGACAATTATTATGTTAGCTTTAATATTCGTATTTGGAATACTGTTTTTTCTGCAAGAAAAATATCTTGTGCACACTTTGACAAGTACTACTCCACCCCCCCTGAACATATCATTGGTACTCTAGCCCTCATAAAGAAGAACACCGGAAGGTCTATCAAGATAATGTTTTTATTTAGACATTGCATCAGACATGTGCTGTTGGCTATTTCCAAACTGCATAAGATAGCCACTGAAAGAGCCCTGGAACTTGGACTTGGACTGGATGGCTATGGAATGTATTTACTGTATGGGGATGGAAAGTATTAACAGCTCTATGTATATTTTTTGCGATTCTATTTTCCTGTTGCCTATGTATTCAATGTGGCCCAATGCTCTGTTCCTTATGTACTTCTACCTGTACCTCATGTATACCGACTAAACGAAATGTCACAAATGTAAATGCTCGCTTGGCAATGGACGAAGAAATTACTGAATTAATGAAGATAGATGTGCACGATGTTTTCCGTACTCCCTCAAAGGTATAGGAAGATGTCTTCAGCATATGCTAAAAGGGCCATCTGTGGAAATCGCAGATAATCTCTGTTAGCATGAGCTGAAACCATCTTGTTTTGCAGCATCCATTTTTGTTAGCCTTGTGATTCTGCCGTCTTCACTGTTGCCTGCCTTTCTATTCTGCTTGAGTCATCAGCTTTAGTTAACTCCTTCTATTCCAAGCTCAAGCAATGTATATGTGCTGAGAAAAGGCCTGTAGCTGCTAGAATGCACCTGACTAAAGACATAACTGTCAACTGTGTCTTGCAACTGTAAGCAGTTCTGTTTCCCCTCCCACTTCGCTGACTAAGTGATATTCATCCGCCCATGTTTGTCGGTAGTTATTCTTGTGTAGGCCTGTACCTTCTATTTGTAACCACATGCTTACCAATGCAGAAAACTCTGTATATAAGCACCATGGTCTGTGTATTCAAGCCACTACCTCCTGGAACACTTGAGGGTGTTGTATGGACGTGGTCTCACTCATGAGTGAATGCACAAGTTACTACTTGTGTAACGATATATCTGTAAGAAACATTAGTTAGTGATAGATTCCTTACATTAGAATATCCCCAGGCATCAGACTGGATCCGGAAAGTTTTTCGTCAGCAGTACCCCTGCACGTCGGTAGGTGGCGTCGTGCAGCTCCGCGTTCGTCGCTGGTGTTGTAAGCGCCGAGATGACGTCACAGAGACTACTTAGGCGCCACCCATGCGCGCTGACGTCAGTTCTGTATACGACTTTCTGCGCCAGGAACGCAGAGACATGCAAGAAACTGACCACTGGTGCCATGAAACTAGGGCCCTGAAAGGGATGACCTTAACCCTAGAATCAGTACGCAGAACGGGGAGGATGGGTGGGGCGGTAAGGAATCTATCACTAACTAATGTTTCTTACAGATATATCGTTACACAAGTAGTAACTTGTGCATCTGAAAGAGACACGTTAGTGATAGATTCCTTACCTTAGAATAGATACCCCAGCAATACCAACCCCGGTGGTGGGTCTGCGAATAGATTACACCAGAAAGTCACGGAGAACAGAACGGCCAAAGAAGCCGTCTCTCCGGACTTGACTGTCAAGGCAGTAAGGCTTGGTAAATGTGTGCAGCGAGGCCCACGTGGCTGCCTGACAAATATCCTGCAAGGGAATGCCGCGTCCCAAGGCAGTAGTGGCTGCTGTCGCCCTGGTAGAATGGGCATGCAGCCCTACGGGAGGCTCCTTTTTAGCCAACGAGTAACACGCTTTGATGCACAAAACGACCCACCGAGAGATGGTGCGTTTGTGCACGACCCGACCTTTTTTGGCGTTTACGTAGCCAACAAAGAGCTGGTCATCCACCCGGAACTGTTGTGTGCGCTTCAGATAGAAGGAGAGTGCATGTTTTGGGTCCAGACGAAGGAGCCTCTCTTCCTCTTTTGAAGGATGCGGAGGCGGAAAGAAGGTGGGCAAAGTGATGGTCTGCCCGATGTGGAAGGGCGTGACAACCTTTGGCAAGAAAGAAGGACGGGTCCTTAAAACCACCTTGTCCGGATGAACAGAAAGGAAAGGAGGTTTAGAAGAAAGAGCCTGGAGCTCACTCACTCTTCTGGCAGAGGTGATAGCTACCAGGAAAGCCTTCTTTAGAGTAAGAAGACGTAAAGGACAGTTATGAAGGGGTTCAAAAGGAGCGCACATCAGATAGGTCAAGACAAGATTTAAGTCCCATTGAGGCATAATGAAAGGCACGGGAGGAAACATATGTGTAATGCCTTTCAGGAAACGGTTAACAATCGGGGACTTAAAGAGAGAAGGCTGATCTGGAAGCCGGAGAAAGGCAGAGATGGCCGAAAGATAACCTTTGATAGTGCCCAGAGCAGAGCCCTGCTGGGCCAAGGATAGTAGGAACAGAAGGACCTCAGAAAGAGGGGTGGAAAGGGGATCCACAGACTTTGCTGTGCATCATGCCACAAACTTGTTCCACCTGCAGGCGTATACCGTCTTAGTGGAGGGACGCCTGGCTGCCAGAATGACATCACAGACTTCGGGAGGAAGATCGAAAGCTGTCAACTGTCGCCGCTCAATCTCCACGCATGGAGGTGGAGGCTGGACAGGTTCGGGTGGAGGACCGTCCCCTGCTGCTGCGACAGAAGATCCTCCCGAAGAGGCAGTCGGATCGGGGGATCGATCGCCATGTTGAGTAGCTCGGGATACCTGTATCTTCGTGCCCAATCCGGAGCCACAAGGATGACTTGGGCCCAGTCACGCCGAATTTTCTTCAGCACTCTGGGCAGAAGTGGTATAGGCGGAAAGGTATACCACAGATCGCAGCTCCACTCGCGACGAAAAGCATCGCCGAGCGAGTGCCGCCTTGGAAATTCCAACGCGCAGAACTGATGACATTGCGCGTTCTCTTTGGTGGCGAATAGATCTAACCAAGGCTCTCCCCACTGCAGAAAGAGACCTTGCACCACGTCCGAGTTCAGAAGCCATTCGTGATCCATCAAGCACCGGCGGCTGAGTTCGTCCAGCCTGGCGTTCAGAGAACCTGCCAGGTGTTGAACCACCAAGGTAATGCCTTGATGTTCCAGCCATGTCCAGAGGCGCAGAGCCTCCTGACATAGGGTCCACGGCCCCACCCCGCCCTGTTTGTTGCAATACCACATGGCGGTGGTGTTGTCCGTGAACACCTGCACTACACTGCTCCGGACAGAGGGAAGGAATGCCTTCAGTGCAAGTCGGATCGCCGAAGCTCCAAAAGATTGATATGGAGCCGGGACTCCGCCGGAGACCAGAGGCCTCTGATCTCCGCCTCTCCCAAGTGGCCACCCCAGCCCTGGAGGGACGCATCCGTCATCACTGTATGCTCCGGTTGGGGGAGGGAGAGGGATCTGCCATTGACCCAATCGCGATTCGTGAGCCACCACCGCAATTGTCGTGCAGTGCCCTCCGAGATCTGGACATGATCGGACAGGTTGCCCTGATGCTGCGCCCACTGGAACTTCAGGTCCCACTGCAGAGCCCGCATATGCCACCTGGCATGTTGCACTACTAGAATGCAGGAGGCCATCAGGCACAGGAGCCGGAGGGTCATCCTGACTGAAACCCAAGATAGAGGCTGAAAGATTGGAATCATAGCCTGAATATCCCGGACTCGCTGCTCGGGAGGATAAACCTGAAACCGCGTCGAATCCAGAACTGCTCCGATGAAGGGGAGCTTCTGAGAGGGACTCAGGTGCGACTTCGGCACGTTGATGGAGAACCCCAGCAATTGCAGGAGGTCAGCCGTAGTCTGAAGGTGGGTGACGACGGCTTGGGGCGAGCCCGCCTTCAACAACCAATCGTCGAGGTAGGGGAAGACTGACACCCCTGACCTGCGCAGATGAGCTGCAACCACCGCCATCACTTTTGTGAACACCCGAGGGGCGCTTGTAAGGCCGCAAGGGAGCACGGTAAACTGAAAATGCTCCTGGCCCACTGTGAACCGCAGGTAACGCCGGTGGGCCGGCAGGATGGGAATGTGAAAATATACGTCCTACAAGTCCAACGCTACCATCCAGTCTCCAGGGTCTAGGGCAGCCAAGACCTGAGCCAGAGTCAACATCTTGAACTTCTCCTTCCGGAGGAAGCGATTGACGTTCCGGAGGTCCAAGATGGGGCGCAAGCCCCCTTTGTCCTTCTTGGGGACCAGAAAGTAGTGGGAATAACAACCATGTCCTACTCTGGCCCAGGAACGCGCTCGGTGGCCCCCTTGGCCAAGAGGGCCGTGACTTCCTGTTGGAGAAGCACTAAGTGATCCCCCGAAATGCGGTGGAACTGAGGTGGCATGGACGGGGGGCAGACTCGAAGGGGAGGGAGTAGCCCCTTCGGACGATTTGCAGCACCCAGCTGTCCGAAGTGACAGAGCGCCAGTGGGGGAGGTGATGTTGAATCCTGCTGCCCACCAGCGTGGGGTGCACCCCAAAGCGTGGACTAGGAAGGCTTTGAGGCGGATGCTGCAGGAGCGGATGTGGGCTGACCCGCACGCTGGCCCCCTGTGCCGCCACGGCGGCCACCACGCCCTCGGTCGCGCTGAGGCTGGTTCTGCGCTGGCCTTTGGTTGAAAGGACGTGTAGGGGTGCCCCTTCCGTGGCCACGAAAGGTAGACGTGGCCGGGCGGGTGGTGGAGAGACCCAAGGACTTGGCTGTAGCCCGAGAGTCCTTAAAACGCTCCAGCGCACTGTCTGCCTTATCGCCAAATAGGCGAGTACCATCAAAAGGCATGTCCATGAGGGAACTCTGGACATCCCCTGAAAACCCGGTGGACTGCAGCCAGGCATGTCGTCGCAAGGCCACTGTTGTGGAGATGGCTCTTCCCAAAGAGTCCGCGGTGTCCAACCTACACCGAATGGCGAACTTCGTGGCATCCTTCCCCTCTGCAACAGCTTGGGAAAGCACAGCACGAACCTCTTCCGGGCACTGGGGCAGAGTTTGTGCCACCGTGTCCCACACAGCGTGAGAATAGCGGCCCAAGAGGCATGCGGTGTTGACCAGACTGGCAGAGGAAAACAACCGTTTGCCAAGCAGCTCCAGCTTTTTTGATTCCTTATCCGGCGGAGCGGTAGGGAATGCTGTTTGGGAAGTGGAAGCCTGAATGACCAGGCTCTCCGGTGTCGGATCAGATGTCAAAAAGGCAGGGTCACCTGGTGCCGGGCGGTGACGCCTGGCCACGTTTTTATCCACAGGAACCCCTGTGGCTGGCCCAGAACAGGTACCCATCAAAACATCTGTTAAGGCCTCATTAAACGGAAGCAGAGGTTCTATAGAACTTGCCACCGGCTGAAGCACTTCAGTAAGGTGGTTAGTCTGGAGGTCAACAGTAGGCAATTCAAGGCCAAGAGCCACAGCTGCTCTACGGAGCTCCATGACAGTGGGAGGAGACACAAACCCAGGCTCAGAGGAGAGGTCAAGGCCACTTGCATCCTCTGAGTCTTCTGCCCACTCCTGTTCGGACTCACACTGCCGTGCAAGAGGGTTCTCCGACCCCTCCCAGTCCTCCCCATCCACAACGGCCCGAGGCACAGGCTGTAGCGGCGAGGGAGGCACAGGGGAAAACAAATGCTCCACCGGCGACGCCGCTCCGGCTCCAAATCCCAATCGGGGTCCCAAGATGGAAACGCGGGAAAGGGCGGAGGTGGGACGAACGGCACCCAGGGCGTCGCCAGGAAGGGGGCCGCAGGGGGTGCCGGAGCCGCCGGCGGAGGACCCTGCGGGCCGGAGCCGCCGGTGGAGGACCCTGCGGGCCGGAGCCGCCGGTGGAGGATCTTGCGGCGCCGGCAGCGGAGCTGGCGGCAACCAAGGGCCCCCAAGAGGGACCGCGGGGCCCGAAGGCGCACCGGCGGGAGCCCTAGGCCTGAAAAGGCAGTCCATGGCAGCAAGAAACTCTTGCACCTGGGCTGGAGTCGCCGACAGACCCGGGTATGGCGGGTAGGCCGCGGGACTGACAGGCTCCTACGGAGCCGCGGGGGAAAGACCACGGGCCCCCTCATCCACGTCCAAAGACCGACGGGGGGAGGTCGGAGAGCGTATGTGCTTCTTCGACTTCTTTTTGTGACGTTGCTTACCCAAATCCGAGGGTGAAGACTTGGACCCCGAGGAGCGACGATGACGACTCCGCGGCCAGTCCCTCGAGCGACCCCTGGACCTGGAATGGCGTGGAGACAACTGTCGGGCCTCCAGCAGCTTTCAGGACCACTCCCGCAAAGCCTTCGGAGCCATGGCCAGACAGTCGGAACTTGACCGAGACAGAGACAGACGCCATGGGGGTCGGCCACCGACATCGTACGGCGGCAGGCCCCGCAGGATTTAAACCCAGGCATCCCTACGTGGCACCAGGAGTCAAGATTAGAAAAGTAGAGACAAAAGTCCCAAAAACAACTAGTCAAAAAGTGACTAAGGTACGTGCTCTAACCGGATCTGCGCTTGCTGGCGCGGAAAAAGAAAGAACTGACGTCAGCGCGCATGGGTGGCGCCTAAGTAGTCTCCGTGACGTCATCTCGGCGCTTACGATGGCAGCGACGAACGCGGAGCCGCACGACGCCACCTACCGACGCGCAGGGGTACTGCTGACGAAAAACTTTCCGGATCCAGTCTGACGCCTGGGGATATTCTAAGGTAAGGAATCTATCACTAACGTGTCTCTTTCAGATAAACTTGTTATTTTGAATTCCAGCTTCAGTGTTGATCTCTATTTTGTTGTTCTATGGACCCGTGGACAGAGAAGGGTGACCCCTGCACCGGTGTGCCCCTAAAAAGGCACATTTCCACAGGAGTATGCATGGAATGATCACTAGTGGTGAGTAGCTTTGGTGCAAGGGCTGGCCATCATTAGCTGCCACATTTCTGAGCCCTTAGAAGTGATTTAATTCAGTTATTGTGCTACCCAAAATACTTTTTCATTTAGATTTGTATTTATATAGCGCCTACTACCCCTGTCTCTTAAATGAAAAGCCCCAACCCCTTAAGTCTTAAGCACCTTTTTAACAATTGGGACATTCCATGGGTGAGCCTATAACTTATTTTCTACACAAAACGTCCAGCCCAAAGTTCTGTTCATCTTTCTTCATGTTGGATTGATATTGGATTGATGTCAAGAATTAGAAAATTACTGTGCAGTGAACTGGGAAAATACATTTTGGATTTCTTAAAAAAGTCAATAAAGGGCTAAAAATGAAACCAATCAATGTTTTCTTGAGTTCCTTTCTAAAAGAGGCTGAGTTTGAAAAAGTACATCTTCTTTACCACTAGTTTATAATTTTTAAGTTACTGGAGAAAGACGATGAGGGGATGAGAAAAATATGGATCAAATCAGAAAGCTAGACCTTTTTTTAAAACCTGGAAGCAAAGCTACATCTAGCAACAGGCCTTTGGTCCAGAATTTGTAAGGTTCCCATATAGATAATTGTCACTGAATTCACAAAAACTATTTTGGGCTACCAAACGTGCACCTCCCTAAAGAGAGAAATTTGTGTGAAGGTTTCCATCAGTAACTTTTTGTGTAAAGGCTGATCTATGAGCGTAAAACAGTACAACACTACACAAGACATCTTCAGTAACAAAAGAATTACATCTTACTTTTCTTGTCAGAAAACACACAATACCATCTGGTTCATTGTATATCAGCCAGGGCTGGACTGGCCGTAGCGTGCACCAGGCATTTCCCAGGTGGGCCGGAGGGTTGGGGGCCAGTTTTGTGCACGAGGGTGCCGGTTTTGCAGCAGTGCTGCAATATCGCCCCCCTGTAACAAAAGCGGGAGCAGTGCTTCTTGCTAGCACCCCCACCCCACCCCCGCTCCGAGGGCCGGTCGAGCAGGAATCTGCCAGGGCTGGTTGCTGTTTCCAGTCCGGCCCTGATATCAGCCATGCATTCACATTGACAAACAAAATTAGTGGAAATGGAGTATTGGGGCTAGTTATGCATCTTTTAAATGCACACAGGGATCAGAAATCACATATACGTGACACTCAAAACTACACAGTAATTTGGAATTAGCAATATACCATGCAATTGTGAAAGAGTTTGAATATTAATTGTTTTGGGTCAACAAACACAATATCATTTATGGAATGTCAAGTGTTAATAACAAATATCCCATTAATCTGCATTCACACATACCTACCAGCTGCGTGGAAGGGCAATTCACAAAGGGAAGTGAACAGTTAAAAATGGCGGCCATGTATAGGTAATGTAGAAGTGCTATGTCCCCAGAAATGTGTTAAGTGACATGGTTGCAATTTTTGGGAAGCAAGGAAGGTTACTAAACTCAACATTTTTTAAGGAGGGGTTACATTTCTTAATGACGTCTAAACTAATGTTTAAATACAATTTCCTTCATTTATGTGCATTTACAACACAAAAATTACAACTAACGGCAATGTCTTGCTAACCTGTATTTCCATAGTTATCCTGGTGCAACTGTACCGTACATGAGTCGATAGACATAATGTACGGGAGAGGAAGGGTTGAAAACCGTGGCGATGTTGTTCATATTTTGGAAATCTGCACTGTGGAAATTCTGCAGTCTTCGGCCCTGGGGCGCCTGGCCCCATTGAAAGTCTACTTAAAGCAAACAATTTTGGAAAATGGGAATTTATGGAGCCATGTTCTGCATTGATCACACACAGGTCACCTTTCCTTACCCATAATGCACATATCAAACCATTTTATAAATAAATTGTTCTCAAATTCATGTATCATAAAACATTGAAATAAGCTGCTAACAGCAAATGATTTGTGATCCTGTTTTCCCACAATTCCTCTTAGGAAAACAAGGGGGTGGGGGGGGCAAAAATAGCTACACTTGCTACACTGGTGTAATTTGGTGTAATGTCAGAAATGATGCGTTGTGAAAATTATGTGTAATGCCCGATATTACGCCAATAAACAGGTTCGGGGAAAAAATCATATTGTGGAAACAACGTGACTGCTTCTCCGCAATAACTCAATCAACCCAAATGCCGAAAAATAACTCGAAAACTCATTTCATGTTAACTTGTTTACCTGAGCGAATCACTCTGGTAAATTTGCAGTACAAAATGCATGCTTTTTTTGGGTTTACACAGAGGAAATGCCATAGATACTCAGTGGCGTAGCAAGGTCAGGTGGTACCCGGTGCGGAAAATTTCTTGCCACCGGCTTGACAAAATGGCAAAAATATGTGTTTAAAACACATATTTTTGCCATTTTGTCACCCCCCTCAGTGACACCCGGGGCGGCCCGCACCCACCGCATCCCCCTTCCTACGTCACTGTAGATACTGAGACTACTGTACATACAGTCAGAAACACGCCTGACAGTGGAGCCCTTCAATCCACAGCACCTGAGCTGCTATCCCTCTTTTAATCTAACCCCTCTATACTTGTTGGGGTCTGTGTGCACACTGAAACGCACCCACCGTCACAGTGCAAGTTCCCATGGGGACATAACAATTTAAAACATAAGCACAGGTGCACCACACGTTAATTTCAAAAGCAGAAAAGAAAAAGAACCAAAAAAACAACCGTGTCAACTATATGCAACACAAATGTACTTCAAGCACTTCTTCTTTATTCCAATTTCTATTATTTAAAACATGATCATAAACATCAGTTTTCAAAATGATACAGCCAACGCGTTTCGTCCTTTAAAAGGACTTCTTCAGGGCACTGGACGTTAGAATAGATCAGTCTTCGTAAAGGGAAACCAGTAAATAACTGGATCAGTGGCCTATGAATCTCTCCACATTTAAGTCACGATTATTCAATATCTGGTGTCTATAAAAGGTTCCTCATGATCATAAAGAACCAATGGGTACAAGCAAACAAGGATGCCCGGTAGGTTCAATGATAACGCACAAATGAATGCACGGAGTGATATATACAAAGGATCACACCTGAACCGGTCAGTACTGTATTTAGGTATCAACCAATTTGCCGATTCCTTATACTAGAGGCATATATCAAAGAGCCAGGTGGAAACCCAAAGAGAAAACGTACATATAAGTGTGAATCCCGCAAATCCGATTAATCTTTGTCAATTTAAATGCATCCTGTATGCTCAAGTTCAATTCCGACAGCCAGAATTAAGCTACCATAGTGTCTCCAGCAGCCAAGCGTCACGGCGAAATGGACATACAGTGTCAACTTCCCCTTTGTGTCCCGAAGAATTCTTCCTGCGCTCCGTCCAGCCTTTGGTCATTTTAAATTTGGTTTTTGGAGGGAAAACAACACTCGTCCTTTGTTTGCCAACTCGGCTGCATGATCCACCTTTGGAAGTTGGAATCTTTACTTTTTTGGGAAAACAAAACTTCACTGCAGTTCTTTGCAAAATGAAGTTGGCAGGCACCACTATTGTTGTACCTTTTTTGGATGTTTTAAACTTTTTTTGTTGCTGATTGCCTGGAGTTTAAGTTTGGAAGAGTACAAACAGGCCCATGTGAGATTAAGAGATAATGAACATTTTTGAATGGCGGATGCTCGGGTTCATAACACTTCCTCATGTTCCCTGTGTTTTTGTGAATTTTGCCCACATTTGTGATCACATTGTTGAGCGGTTTATGTTTTGGGGCTTAGAATACTGTGGACCTTGTAAGTATTTTTTAAAGCATTTTTCACATTCTCACTGCATCTATGCTAGATATATTTTTTACTATTTTAAAGGCTTGTGAAAGGCCTTGTTTGTATTCAAATTCCGGCTATTTTTTTGTTTGCAAGTGCCTGTTGGTGGCCAGGCACACCTTTTCCTTTGTTCTTCCCCATGTGCTCGCCCACCATTTTGTGCATGTGTGTGCTTCTGTGAGTTGGTTCATTAATTGTTTTTCTTCAACTTTTAAAAGTACTATGCAGTGATAATTTTTGCCTTGTGCTGTTTGTATTTGGGACATTTTAAAGTTTATCTTACTCTTTTTCCACTGATTACAATTTGCTGTGCTGCTATTATATTTTTTTCTGTGTTGTATTTTCTTTTACATTATTGTTGCTGCTTTACTAGTGGTGTACTAAGGTCCACAGATAGGCCCAATCACATTTTGGAGGTATATCTGTGCAATCCTTGGCCTGCAATCTTGCATGTTTTTGTTAGTAATGGGGCCAGTCAAAGTAGGATAGTCATGGTTTCTTCGTTTTTCATACTTCCTGCTTTTTTTGCAACCACCGCTTTGTAGAGTATGTGCATGTCATAGACACGCATTTTGTCTTTGTTCTTCATGTCTCCTTTTCTTTGCTGGCCATGTGGTGAGCGACCACCATTTTGTGGAGGCAGTGTGAATTTCTGATTATTAATCATTTAATCCCACTTTTAAAAAACAGTTTCTAGGAGCATTAATATCAAGAGCCCATGTCATTTTTGTTCATTTTTTTTCTTGTTTCCTAATTACTTGTTTTCTGATATTTTTATTTGTGTCAGTCAGCCAAAATGGCTTTACTCGGCTTACAACAGCCATAAAAGTACAGACATTTACAAAATTGCAATATCTCCATTAATTATAAGCTTACTGTGTGCTTAAACAGTTAATCTAAAACAATTCTTTACATCCTATTTACAATACTCATACTACTGATGGTCAACATTGTTCCCTTATTTTCAGGGGACTGGATAAAATCAATTACAACCAGATAGCTCATTTCTAATGGAAGTTGTTGTAAATCCAGCAATGCCTGATTAGTCCTTCTTATCCTGTAGGCATGCGACAGTGGCAATAAATAACAGGGCATATTTACAAAGGGATATTGCCACCAGAACGTTTTTAGTGACGTTCTGGTGGCAATATCCTCTTCTCCTTAATTACAAATGCCACCTTGTAAATAAGGCCCCTTTTCACGCTTCACTTAGCGTGAAAGGGGAGTGCAATGGGTGTTCCGCAGCAACACCCATTGCTTATTGACGCTGTCCCATATTTACTAGGATGGGCCAGCGCCAAAAACTAAGGCCAGGTAAAACCTGGTCTTAGGATGGCGATACAAGGAGAAATTATTAATTTCTCCTCATATTTTACTCTTTCTATGTGTGCTACATTCTGCATTTTTGTAAATACAGCACATTCCTGTGCTTAGAAAATGTCGAAGCATCGCGTTACCAATTTTGGAGTAACACTGCGCTCCAACATTTTATTGGAAATATCCCCCAACGTTTCCTAGAAAGAGAATAACATTTACACAAAATCATACAGTGCAATGTACTCTGTGCAGTATGATTATCACATGGACATACAGTAAGATTTTCAAACCAATTGTCACAGTTTGGGAAATGCAACCAAAAAGTGTAGTGTTCAGTCTAAAATACATTAACAAAAATCTGTATCAAGGCTTTGATATCATCAAAAGGTAGGGCTCTGGCCCCTCCTCTGTCAATAGATTAAAATATGATTGCACTGCAGATTTGTTTATTTTATGAGCTAAACTAGCACCTTCAAGGTAAGTAATATACAGTCTTTTCACCTTGACCTTGCATGATCCCCTAATGATTTCTGGGACAATAAAATACTCAGGAACTCCCAGTAAATGAAAAGCATTTTTATATAAGCAGGCCAAAGGATACACACAGGTTCATACAGGTGCAACAATATCTTACAATCACCTGTGTGAGGCTCATCTCCTGTTTGGTCCATATAGAGACCCACAATAATAGCAGTCACATTTTAATTTGGTCCGTACCAAAGGGCAATCCTAATTCAATATGGCACATATAGGTGGACAGCCCTGTGGGACTGCCAAAACTCTACCTTCTCCAATTGATCTACCCCTTCATAGCCCCATAGTCCTGATCGTTATGTGGCGATTGACAAACAATTGCTCTTATAAATATCAGTATTTCTTTAATAGGCTTATAGTCAAGCTTTTGTGTATATTTAAAACTAGCCCCCAAAGATCTAGTAAATTGCTGTTATCTAATATTTACCAAGTGGCCCCAAGCAAAGTGAGAATTGAAAGGTGATACCTAAATAAGTAAAATTCTTAGCACAGTCTACCACAGAATCATCTATAAAATGTGTTCATTTTTTTGTATGTTTTGGCCCACATAATATGGTAAATATTTTTAGTAAATTAGTGTTGAGATCTAAATCCCTCATAAAAAGAGTAAAATGGATTAAGAGGCCCTGAAGACTATTTGCAGTTCTGGCCAGCAGGGCTGCATTGTCTGCATTCAAGGTGTATGGGAATAAGGCATTTGCCGAAAAGAGGGACTTCCTTCTCCCTTCTCCTAGTGGTACACTAATCCATTTATATAGAGCATGAAAAGAAATGGTGCCCTGGTGGACCCCCTCTGTTAGATTTATTTAACTGTGCATTACCCATTTGGGCTAAACCGTACCCTTGCTGTACATCTCTATGCATATCCTTCAAAAAAGAGTGATCAATAGTTCTTCCACCCACATCTCAGCCATAATAGGGCCAAAGATTTGATCCATTAAGTGTATCAAATCCACAAGTCAGGTTCATAAATGCCAGATGCGTAGCTGTTCTCATGGCTTTTTAGTATTTTTCAGTTAATACAAGTCTACTCAATTAATTCCTCATAAACTGGGTGATTGATTGAGGTCTAAGGGTAGTGGGGGCAATACAGTTGATCATGCTTCATGGAATATAGCTCGAATTCTTCCCCAATTAAGGGACTCATTACGATGTCTGGCAGAAAGCCTCCTCCCGACAGTCGGAATCTCCTCGACCGCGTCAGAGCTCTTCCGACCGAGTCAGTCGGTTTGCAATCGGACTGATCGATTACGATGTTTGCGGTCGGAATGTGAACCACGCGGATATTCCGAATCGGTTCCGACTGGCTTTCGGAGTATTCCTGTCGGTCGGAACCTGACGGTTGGAACTGCATTGTACACCCCTATGGGCAGCGTTTCCGCCCTAGGGATTACGATGCCGATTTCCAACAGCCTTTCTGTGTCAGCCTGTCCGACACGAAAAGGCTATCAGAAAGTGATTTTGGGGGCCCGTGGCAGGGCCCCCTAGGTCCCACGGCCTCCGGTTCATGGACGAGGGGGTACCTAAGGGACCCCCCTGTAAAACCCTGCACTGTGTGGCAGGCACCGTGGGGTGCCTGCCACAGGGTGGAGGGTTTTCTGCAAACACCCCATTTCCCCTTAGGAGCCTGTGTTACGGCCAGTTGCTGGGTGGAACACGAGCTCACATAGGGAACAATGGGACTCTGACCAAACAGTGTTTGGTCGCATCATAATCCGTTGGTCAGAATCACCGACCACAGGTCGGTCGGTCGCGATTCCGAGACTGTGTCGGGCGGAGACTTTCTGCCCGACATCGTAATGAGCCCCTAAATATCTAGACGGGTACCATTCCTTTTGCAGTCTTAATGAACGATCATACCCGGGTAGGACCAATGGCGGCTGGGTATTCTTGAATCTATTGTAGGCCCATTTAAAAAAAAAAAAAAGGAGTATTGTCTCCCCTCTCCATTATCAGCTGTTGCTTGTTTGAATTTCTGATTCTCACAATATATTGTTGACTAACTTATATTATAAAACTTTTTACCACCATAGTAGTTCAATAATAAATGATTTAGAATGGGCTATTGTTGACTTTATCCCGAAAAGCCAGGAAGTGGTTAACATTATTTGGGTGAGTGATTTTAATTGATATCCATTCTTTCACACCATTCCTGCGGTTTGTGAGGTGTTAGATAATAATGGGAATGATTAAGCTTGTTTCAAACATCACTGAATTTGTTGGTGAAATATAATTTGTTATTTGCTACATAGGTTTGTCCAGCTGTGGATAAACTAATATCAACATGTATGGTCAGAAGAAGACACAACACTATTAACTTAATTATTTTTTCACATGGGATTTCTCCCTGGATGTCAGATTTTAATATTGTCCTAAACTGTAGTAGTGACCACAACCCACTTACTGTAAGTTTGAGGTTGGGCTCAGAGCCTGACACAGTGGTAACTAAAGGGGTGAGGGTATGATTTACTCAAAGAATAAAGGATTATTAGTCAAATGGAACAAATTAGATCCAACCCGCTTATTACAGAATTTGGTGCAAGCACATTCTAGATGATAGTGCAGCACTGTCCAAGATCATTGATTCCTATACTTCACTCTGAGAATCACTGAAATGCTTGATGACCTCGACTAAAGATCGACTAAATTCGCTAAATGGGAATAAGCCCTACAGACAGTGGCGGCTCCTGGAGGGAGTGGTGCGGGGCGGTGCGGCGGAGGGGCAGGGTGGGGGTAGTAAACTACGGCGTACGGCCGAACAGATTGAAGTAACTAAATAAATAATTAAAACGAATTACATTGCACGCGCTGCATCGCCATTTGCGATGCAGCGCGTGCAATGTCATTCGTTTTAATTATTTATTTAGTTACTTCAATCTGTTCGGCCGTATGCCGTAGTTTACTACCCCCCACCCTGCCCCTCCCCCGCCCCACCGCCCCGCAACACTCCCTCCAGGAGCCGCCACTGCCTACAGATGGTTTTATAGACTGTGTTCTATGGCACACAGAAATATATTGCCTTCCCTAAAACATTAGCCCTGTAATTGTGAGAAGCTTCAGGAGTGTAGGAAGAGTTAATAGAAAGTGGTATCCAAGAGGAAGAATCATATAGGAAGCAAGGCATGGGAGGATCTCATAGCATCAGGAGACTTGAAAGATAGTGGAACTTTTTGGAAGATTGTTAATCTCCCTTATTTTAATGAGCCCCATGCACTGATGGTGAAATGCCTGATAGCAGCTGATTTTTGGTTGAAATATTTCAGAAAGGTTTTATTCTTATGCCCAGGAAAGCAATATGCTGGTGGAAATGGAGGATATGACTCAAGGAATGGGTTCTAGTATTTTCTGTCCTCCCTTTGAGGTTGCTGAGATAAAATCTGCTATAAATGACAGCCCTGGTCGAAAAACCCCGAGCCCACGTGGCATTACAATTGATGTTTTTAAAAATAATGTTGCCTTGTGTGCACCTTTGATAATATTTTAAGGGCTCCCTAAATGACCTCAATTCCTGCTACTTGGTTGGAGGCCATAATTGTTTCAATACTTAAAAGGGACAATTGGAACAAAACTGGCTGCTACTGCCCAATATCTTAGATGTACTCTACAGTTATAATCTTAGGTAGAGTCCTTTGGCCCAGATTAGAAACCTGGACTGAGCAGAATGAATTCTCTCAGGCATGCAGATTGGCTTCCAACATGAGTTACGTACAAGACGCTTAAGAGCTCCTTATATGTATTCTAATAACCCCCAAAAAGAGGCGTACACCTCTACTTCACTTTGGGGTCACAGGGTCTCTAGGGTTCTGGTTCACTGAGGCCTCCCAAACGACCTGTCCCTGCGTGATCCCACTCTCCACAGAAATGTGATCCCCTACATCAGTTCTGGGGCGGGACCACCAAAGGACCGGAAGTCCCGGTCAGTGATGACGTCACTTCTGGGGGCGGGGCAACTGTCACTTTTTTGATGATGAGTAAAGGTATCCCTCTTTACTACTTGCACATAGTTCAAATAAATGGAGTAAAGTCAGTATATGAAGCCATTTAGCGTATTTGGACTACATTAATATATGAACTATTCCCGCTTAAAAGTTCCTCCGTTACCATGACAGATATGCAATTTACTTTATCAAAGTTGATTTTTATTTTTACTAATTACACATAGCAAGGTACACAGTAAAACAAATATAGCAGAGAGTTTATCAAAAATGTCAGGATCTACAAAGGGAATTTGGTTTGTTTTTGTGTTCAAGTAAATTACAGGGCTTCTTTTCATACCATTTGCAGCCTGTTACATGGTTGGAATGTTTGTTAAGCAACACAGATTTGTCAGAAAAGGAACTGCAAAGCAGGAATCAGATTGCAAGATGTTTGTTTTGGTTGTGACTTTACTAATCAGATAAAATGAAACCTTAAGCAGGCCGATCCTTGTAGTGGCCAGACATTGCCTATCAATTTAGCTAATGGTCCCCCCTTCAGAGCAGGAACTGATGACAACAATTGTACTTACACACTAACCCAAAAACCTACTTGTTCTAGCTGCTAGGTGTTAATGCAAATGTGTTTTGCGGCTCATTTACACAGTTAAAGCAAATGACTGGTGATGTAAACTCGTTCGGTGGCAAAAGTGGCACGTTTGCAGAGGGAAGCTAATACATCGGGTGCAATTACACAAGATTAGGAAAAGGCTGGGCAATCCTTTGTTTAAAAAAAATGGCTAGTACATTTCTGCAACTGCTGTTTTTTTCAGCTGTACGGAGAAAAGAAAGATTGCGTACCCACTTGAATTCATAAAATCAGATCCTTTGTACATAATATCAGTCTAGCGAAGAATATTATTAAAAACCTAACACATGTATACATTTGAAAAAGCAAGTGAATATTTTGAAAGATGTCCCCTCTCTAAAAGCCATGCTTTAATATTTACAAACTACCGGTCGCTGGGGCTGTGGCCGCAAAGCATTGGGTGTTGTCATTGATGCCCTCATCCTGGGTTGTAGTTTGCATTTGCCACCGTTTGCAGCCTTTATTTGTCCCCGGAGTTTCCCTACCTTTGATGCAGTCCGAAGGACAGCCAAGATGGCATGTTACTATATTTAACAACACCAAGAGGGCTCAGGTGGGGGGAAGGGGTGCATAAACACACTGTGGCCACAGGATACCCATAAGGGGGAAAGTGAAGAGGCCTAAAGTCCATATCGGCCAATATTACTCGTAGGCTTTCACTACTTAAGAAAAAGCGAACCACTCTAGGGAGATCTCAGATACACCTCAGTCAGGCTTTCAATGATCCATTAAAAAGTGTAATATTTGACACACGAAATGTGCTCTCCTGTGATCTGCAGGCAGACGACGTAGCTGGGACGCGAGAGAGAAAGAGAGAGGGTGTTGGCTTACCTCTTGCAGCTTACTTAGTCTGGCTGAAAGACGTGCCGGCAGAGGCTGGTGTGTGCTGCATGCACTCAGGGATGATCGGGCTTTGTAGCTGGGCCACTGTGAAGGGAAAGAACCAGAAGGTGGTTCCTACAGCCAACGATAATGTAACCAATCCTGGAGCTGTTATCATGCTTGAGAGAAGCCCCAGGATTGGTTTGAGCAGGCTAACCTAGCTCTCCTTCCAAGCCTAGGGGTCTGTGCTTGCAATCCTGGGCAGTTAACACTGCTGGGATATGTACGGTCAGAAGTGTGCATGTCAGGCTGGCCGTGGAAAAACAGCCGGCCAATCTGACATGCTCACACCACACTGGCAGCTTCACAAGTAAATGTGATCCTGCTGCTGCCATCAGCCCCGCCCTCACACTCAGATACTCGTGCTAGAACAGCGAGTGCCTGTATGTAATAATGGTAATTATTTACACATGTACCTGCTGCGCTCGCAGCAGGTGGGGCGGCGCTCCTCCGCTCTTTAGGAGGAGCCACCCCTGTATTTAAGGAAACGCATGCCTATTGTTTTGGCAGGTGAGCTACCACTACTGCTAGGCACTTTGTAAAGACCCATGAAGCTGTAGTGGCTCCAAATGGCAGGACCGTAGACTGGTAGTGTCTACCACTTACCACAGACCCAAGTTACTGGCATTGTGTAGGGTAGATCTGGATGTGACAGTATGCATCTTTCCGATCCAGTGCTGACAAGAAGTTGCCTTGGAGTAGTAGCGAAATGAAGTCATGAAAGGTAACCATGTGAAATTGTTCAAAGAGGATGACCTAGTCAATGGTCAGA
Organism: Calotriton arnoldi; assembly: GCA_963921515.1. Classification (NCBI taxonomy): domain Eukaryota; kingdom Metazoa; phylum Chordata; class Amphibia; order Caudata; family Salamandridae; genus Calotriton; species Calotriton arnoldi. Next base: position 37,891 of record CAWUFW010022844.1, on the reverse strand, counting down.
GGTCAAAGATTGGTCAGAGGGAACCTCAGGACTAAACACTGATGACCTATGCCAGGCATCTGGTGGAGAATGCTGGTGTTACCACCACTTGCAGCCATATCTGCTGCATCAAGGGCACATCCAATTTTTGCTTTGCTGATGGTCATGCCCGGAATGCGTGCGGGCCCGTCCTGCACCCGTCGGTGACAGGAGGAGGCGGGGCGGGGCCACCCCCCTTGATTTCAAATCCAGGGGCACCCTCTAGTTCACCGCCTTTCGGACCTGGAGTGAGCAAGCAAAGGAGACCATGCAATAACCCTCACAAGCCACATCAGAGCCTTCCAGCCGACTGGGAGCCCCCTGCTACAACCTAAGTGGTGGAGCTTTTAACTGATCATATACATCCAAGTAAGCTGCGATATTGGGACTTCCAAGATGCAAGGTACTCCGAATTGACTTTCTGTTTCCCTTAAATAAACTGACTTGCGAAGGAGAAATAAGAATTGTTATTCTTATGCGTTTTTTTGTACTCTAGTGTGAAACGCTTAACAGCCAAGTAACTTTGTAATTCTGCCTCCATATCAGATCATATTTTATTAATCCTAGACTCAATCGGATACAAGAGTGTTTCTGGCATAGTTATTGTAAATAGTTTTTAATATGGGTAAAAGAAAGCATTTAGCTATAGCAGGAAAAACACACTCGTCAGACAAATCGCAAACGTCACTATTAAAATATATCACAGGAGCCATGGGGACTATTGAAAAGCAGATATTAACAGTTGAGGAATCACTTTTGACAAATAGAGGAAGTGAAGCGGCCCAGGTAACAACAGTTCACACACTGGTTAATGACCCTGACCCCCCCGGGAGATTCATTAGCAGGGAAGGAACTCAAAAGTGAGAATAAAGGGGAAGGAGCAAATAAGGCAAACGGCTGTATACAGCATATACCCGACTGTGTGTCCCCATCGAGATCTAACTCACCGCCACCCAAACGGGTTAAAAAACCCCGAGCCCATGGTGTAGGTATTCACCAAGGCAGAGAGTCAAAGCGGAATATGAAGGGAAATGTCCAAACACAGGGAACGGCCTAAACAGACACAATCTAAGCCAAACCCCTTTCAGATCCCAATTATAATATAATTATTGGAAAACTGGACGCCTTAGCGGAGTCGTTTAAAATTCTTGACCAACATGTGAATAATATCCTGGGGTCAATACAGTCAAGTTTAACGAAAGTTGAAACAAGTACTAACTCCTGCTTGGAACTTCTGACAATTTTCTCGACTGGGCAAAAGATAAAGGTGATACATAACATAGATCCCATCCCTGTAACCGAAACTGTAATCGAAGCCTTAGCTATGCGACCAATTGATAACACTGCTCCAATAGGCCCTAATACATGCACCTCCAACCATAGAGGGAGCAAAAACTTGAGAAGAACGGGGGAGGAAAGGGCAATTATGGGAGATTTGGGCATGGCAAATAGCGATTCTGGGCCAGCAGCTGTCACCCCAGAAATGACTGTTCAGACTAGAGAGCCAGTAGAACACATATCCAATTGCTTGGACCTTCCACCAGCTGCAGCTCCATATGTGGTAGTCTTGACAAACGTCCCCCCTTTAATCCCAAATACTAAGGAGAACTGGATTTCGCTGGGAAATAAATCCATAAACTGGCTGAGTGTTAGAACAGGCCTAACCGACCATCTATTTAACAACTTTAAGATGGTAAGGAGAGTGAAATGGGTAGGGAGGGGTAACAAAGGCAGGAGCGGTGATTGTGTGGTACTATCCTTTGGTTCACCTCAGCTGGTGGACACAGTCTTGAAGAGGACCGGGATTATTAACGTAAATGGAATCTCCTTCCGCCCTTTGGGCTACTTTTACCGTTCCGTTAATCCAGGGAGTAACATAAGATCGCAGGCCACTGTGGATCAGAGACCGAGACCTTCAAACTTCATAATTCCAACTCTTAATAGGTTCCAATGTCTGTCCCCGCTGGATGGCCTGGATTGACTCAGGGAGGAAGCCTCCTAACCCGGAGAGAGGAACGCTCAGAAAAGTCCTGTCATCGAAACTCTTATTGCTGGGAACAACCCCATGACAGCGCCTGAGGAATTTTTACTGATACAAGAGTCAGTCCCTCAAATGGCCAGTAGCAGTATGCCAGTTGTCTTCCTAACAATCAACAGACAAACGAACATCTTGGGGCTCTATTTTGGAACGTGGCAGGGCTACGGAGTAAAATACAAACTAAAGAATGGTTAGGCTTAAAGACATCCGGAACACGCTTCGCACATTAGAAACCGACCGCAAAAAGCTAGAGGAACAAATGAGCTCTACTCCCAGTGCTGCCCTACAGGGACAGATCAGGGATAAGCTGACAAATTACCAAGAGACTGCAGAATGGGAAGGCAAATTAGAGGGAAGTACCACAGCGCCTGACAATATGGGGAAGGGGAGCGCCCTGGGAAGGCGCTGGCTGAGCTAACCCGGAAACCGCGCTTTTCAGGCACTATTTTGGAAATTACTGACCAAACGTGCAGAGTGCACAGGGACACCCCTGATATATTGGACACATTCCAAAATTTTTACAGCACTCTCTACAAAACGCATCGGGTGCAAGCGATTGACTTCGAGCCATACTTTGCGGACATAGCGCTGGAATGGTTGGGGGATACCCAGAGGGAATATCTGCTGGCAGACTTTGAAGACGAGGAGATACTCTCCGCAATCATGCAGCTGTAATCTGGCCGGGCCCCCGGTCCAGACGGCCTGCCTGCGGAATTTTACAAAGCATATAATAAGGCCCTCATCCCCATTTTAAGGCACGCGTACGAAGAGGTGCGGGAAACGGGCATGCTACCGCAAACAATGCGAGAAGCACTCATTATCTCTCTACTGAAACCAGGGAAACCAGGTGATAGGTGCGACTCCTATAGACCACTCTCACTGATAAACTGTGACGCCAAAAATTTTGGCGAAATTGCTCGGCAACCGCATTAGTCCTTTGATGACAGCGCTGGTCCTCCCGGACTAATTGGGGTTTATACCCGGCAGGGCAATGTCGCACAACCTACGCACTCTCTTTGCCCTTATGCAAGACATCGACCCTGACCAGGTCACTGTGGCAGTCTTTTTGGACGCCACCAAAGCCTTTGATTCCCTCGAATGGGATTATTTGGCTTTTGTTCTGACTAGAATGGGCTCCCCCCCCTTCTTAGCGTGGATCCAGCTATTATACACTAAACCACAGGCCAAAATACTCATCAATGGCATGTGCTCATCCAGGTTTCACATCACGAGAGGGACGAGGCAAGGTTGCCCGCTCTCCACACTCTTATTCGCCCTAGCCATGGAGCCCCTGGCAGCTAAGCTCTGGCAACACCACCGTGAACATGCCCTCATATACCCAGAAAGACAAATCCTCATATCCTTGTATGCCGACGACCTTACCTTATATCTACGCGATCCTGAGGAGAGTCTGAACCCTATACTCCGGGCATTTTTACAGTTCGGTAGGCTATCGGGGATCAATATTAATTGGAGCAAGTCACAAATCTTCCCCCTCAAGAGGTACACCCCAGACTTCCCCCTAACTTGGTGCGAGGACGAGATTAAATACCTAGGAATAGTAATCTCTAGAGATAGGGAACACCTCATGAGGGCCAACTATGGCACCGCGCTGGACACATTAACGGAGTCCATCACGAGATGGATAGCAATGCCTCTATCGATGGCTGGCCGGATAGCTCTAATAAAAATGATTATCCACCCTAAGATGCTCTATTACTTCACCAACATCCCCTATGCGCCCAGTAAATCATTCTTCAAAGCCCTCAAAACGCAACTCATACGGTTGACGTGGGGGGCCAACCAACCCCAACTGAAGTGGGAGGCACTAACCCTAACCTTCGATCAAGGAGGTTTTGAAGTGCCCGACATGGAGTTATATTATTGGTGCGCCCAGGCACACTTTGCGGCTTTTTGGATACACCCACCACCATACATGCCACATCTTGCGGTGGAGCACTGGCCTATGGGGCCGAACCCATACTCGGCTTACATAAGCGCACCTACCAATCCCAAAGATGCAGACCCAACCACAGTGGAATGCACAAACAGAGCTTGGAGGGCAATCGCCAAACGCATGAACATAGACACGTTATACTCTCCGCTACTGCCACTGCCAGGCAGGCTAGACATTCAAGTTACGAGGGAGGGAAGGTGCCGACAAATGCTTCGAAAATTTGACATTCACACCTGGGGTGCTTTATACGACAAAGGAACTTTCCGGTCCTGGGAACACTTCTTTAAAAACTGCCAGCCCACTACCATAGAACTCTTTATGTATGTACGGCTTCATCATGATGTCAAGTCTGCCACCCCTGATTACTCCCGCTGAACCACCCATACTAGCCCCGCTACACGCGCTACAACAGCGCTCTCCCCCAACACACGAAGTATCCATGCTCTACCGAGCCTCCCAAGCAGACAGTCCTTCCGCTTCTCACGGAGCGCGATTAAGGTGGGAGGCTGATTTGGGATCCCCTATCACTGACGACCAATGGGAATTTTGCTGCCAGCAAACGGGAAGAATCTCGACAAGCAGCAGATTGCGAATAATACATTTCAAATACCTTCACCGCCTTTATTATACCCCGTTACGACTATGCCGGTTTGGGCTTAGGGAGACTGATAATTGTGACAGATGCGGGAAGGAGGGAGCAGATTTCTTACACCTAGCATGGGAATGCGCCCCTATTCAGTCATATTGGTCCTCAATAACTGAAGCCCTTGGCCAGATGACGGGGCTGCGCATATCTAACACCCCACTTATCATGCTATTGGGGCACATAAAAGACCTCGAGGCACCGTTCAGGAGGTACATATCGCTGGAGCTGCTCCTGGCTAAACGTAGGGTGGCTTGTAAATAGGGGAGAGGGAGAGCACCCAAATTTAAGGACTGGATGCGCAACCTTGTCTTCTGCCAAGAGCAGCTGACTGTGTACACTGAGCTGATGCCACCCACGTCTCGCCCACGAGACATTTGGGAACCCCTAAGAGCATATCTGAGGGAACAGTCTGCTGCAGAGGCGGAATCAGGGAAAACCACTGTAGACCTGGAGCGCCACGATCCCAGCAAAATGATGAAGAGGGAGTAGACGGGTTTGTAGTAAGCTGGTATGTAAAAGGTATGAACATTATCCAGCAAATGTCACCTGTGGGCACGGTCTGTAGCCAAAATATTGCATGTCAGCTGTAAATTCTGTGATTTCTGTGTATACTATGTTTTCTATTACGTTGATTGTGTATTGTTACCCTGTGAGGCTGACAAGATGTTGGCTCCTATTTGTCTGCCTTTTGTTGAAAATCAATAAACAAATTAAAAAAAAAAAAAAATGGTTAGGCTTCATAGGTGATTACGAAATTATTTGCTTACAGGAGACATGGCTCACAGAGGCTATTCACATAAATGGGTATATAACCTACTTTACATCGGCCATTCCATCAAAGCATGGCAGGGCAAAGGGGGGTTTGTGTACCTATATTTCTAACTCTTTACAATTTACCAATATTGCCTTTGTGACAGATAATCCATGCTATCAACTAATGGTATGCAATACCAAAGGAGCCGCCAGACTAGTAATAATTAACTTTTACAACAATGCCACCACGATGATAATAACTGAGGTCCTACAGGAAATAAATAATGATCTGGAGGGTATAGTTACTGAAAACAATAACTATGTGATGATTTTATGGAGGGGGTGATTTTAACAAATTCCAGTGCAATGCACAGACGGATAAATAGTGTGGTATGACATATTCTGAGAATGAAGAACAGCCCCATTTTATACATAGTATATATGGTGATAAGATAAATGAACTGTTACTTAAACACGATTTGACATTTGCCAATGAAATTTCAATACCCTATGCCAAACGAAAGAAAACCTTTAATGGGGGGAAAAACAACAGTATTATAGACTACGTCTTATTGTCAAAGCGATCCGCTGATCTTATTTTTAACTTCCGCACACACTTAATTTCACTAAATGACCACTTTCCCTTGAGCATACAATTATCATCGGTACCGTTCTTTAAGCAAGGGCTAAATAAGATCAACCCACAGACAGAAAGGATCGAATTAGCACAGCGTAATGGCTACACCCTACGCTGGACTCAGGTTATCCCGGAAGATTTTCTTAATAAATTGATAAGTGATAACAAAGAAGCCTTTGACCTATGCCTAAATGATGCCACTCCCACAAAAGAAATCATTGCGTCCTTCCTGACTATCTCGACGGGTGTAAAGGAGGGCCTCTTTGTAACTAATGGAAGGACAAACAAAGGGGAAAAGGGGTGGTTTGACGCTGCATGTACAAAAGCTCACAAACGCTTGAAGGAAGCAGTACATAAAAAACCCAGGAGCACTAGTGAGGTCCACCAATGTAGAGCTGAGTACAAAAAGGCTGTGAAGAGAAGGAAATTGCACCTAAGAGAGACCGCCTGAAAAACTTTACAACAGGCAAGTGTCAGCAATGATGATAGAACCTTTTGGAGGGTAATTAATTCATCCCCCTGGAGTACAGACGAGGCCCCTAGGATTGAGCTCGCTATATTAGAAAAAGAATGGATTAAGCATTTCACCAACATTTACACTACACCCCCCACGACACAAACACAAGACCAGGAATGTACCAACAGTGAGGAAGTAATCCCTTATCAAACCGCAGCCATCGTCCCATTTTCCCTGGAGGAAGTCACCAAAACGATACAAGCTAGCAAAAGCAGTAAAGCTCCAGGTTCTGACGCCATTCCAGTTGATATGTATAAAGATAATATTACTCTGTGGAGACCTTTATTGACCCTAGTATTGAGGGCCACATTCGCTGCAGGTTTTCTGCCCTCCTGGGGAGAATCAATCATTTTACCCATCTACAAAAAGGTAGATCGCTTAAACCCCACCTGCTATAGGCCAATCTCCTTGATTGACTCCCTAGCAAAGATAGCGGGAACCATAATCCTAGAGAGACTACAAAATTGGGCAGACTTACATCATAAACTGTCAGACCTGCAATACGGCTTCCGCCCCGGGATTGGGACGATAGAACAGAGTCTTAATTTAAATATGCTAATTGGGAAATATGTAAAGATTAAAAATGAGGAGTTTTATCTAGCATTTGTAGATCTCTCATCGGCCTTTGACTGTGTAATTCATGAAAAATTATGGTCAATACTGAAAGACATGGGGATTATTAGCTTCTTGAAATACCTATATAAGGGGTGTAAGGCCAAAGTTAGATACGGTGCCAGAGGAGAATGCATGGAAGCTTTCGGCGTGGAGAGAGGGGTGAGACAGGGATGCGTCTTGGCCCCTTTCCTGTTTTCCCTTTACATAAATAGTATGGGGGAGGAGCTTGCGGCAGTCACAAAAGATCTTCCACAAATAGGCACGCGCCCTGTCCCGGCCCTCCTTTACGCCGATGACGCAGTTCTCAAGGCCCGCACCCCATTGGCCCTGCAGTCATTGCTTAACAACTTTGTTGGTTATATGAAGGAACTGGGTCTCCAAGTGAACCAGTCAAAGACCTTTATTATGAAATGCGGTAAGAGAAATACGAAATGTCGGGATATAACGATAAATGGAACTAAGATCGGTTTCACTGATACTTTCTCTTATTCGACAAAGAAGGTTCATGAAGCAATGCCATTGACAACAGAAAGAAATTATTTAGCAAGGCCTGCTGGGCTCTCAGAAGTTTTTGCAAAACGTTTGGGCTCAAATCCCCCTGAGATGATGATGAGGATATACGAAGCGAAATGTCTTAGCATAGCACTTTATGGGGCGGGTATATGGGGTCATAAGAAATGCGAAGAGATGCAACTAATTGAAAATGAATTCTTCAGATACCTCTTAGCAATCCCCCAAAGCACTTCACTATATGTAGCGCATTCTGAACTTGGTGCTCCCTTTCTCGCAGACATGATCAAGCTGGAACCAATTCTGCTGTGTCATAAAATCTGGACCTCAGATCATACAGACTTCAAACGAGCAATAATTGGCGATTGTCTTAAATTAACCCTCTATTCACTCATTGCATGGTTGGCGTATGTCAAGCGGTTTTTCTGCAACATGGCGCATCCCAGTACTTTGAGAAACCGGAATCGCTGGGTACCATTAGCAGAAAAACGCTGAAAAGGGAAGCGATGACTCACCTGGAAACCCTTAAATTGACCAACGAACTTTTAAAATCTAGTGTATTAAAAAATCAACTGATTTTACCCACTTTTAATATGCAGCCTTATCTTAAAATGGTCTTAAATGCACGTTACAGGTTTGCTCTTACACGTTTAAGACTGGACATATTCCACCGATTAATTACCTTTCCTATAATGAATGATTGGTCTACAAAATTGTTAAACTGCCCTTGTGATGATAGGATGCCTCAGAACACAATGCATGTGGTATTCTTTTTCAAATTCTACACTCGGCAAAGGAAGAGGTATGTCTTACCGATGATTAGACAATTGTCTCTCATGCAATGCCGTCCTGCATATTTGTTTTTACAAGCATTGCCAACGTTAGAGATTTGCTGTGGAATGTCATCATTTTCATGGGCTGTCTTTTACACTAGAAAAAACATGTTAATTTCACCATATAGGACAAGGTAAACTGAATATATATTATGGATATAGTCACTATGACCTGTCACAGTAAGAGCAACCTGGATGCGAATATAAAAATAGGATCCTATTATATTTTTAACAAGCTGAGTCTATGTTTACACTGTTCATAATTGTAATTTATTATTATGAAATGACACGAAAAGGATGCATACTTTTTTTTCTATATTGTATAAACTGCTTTTATGGATGTTCTTTTTATGACACCGAATAAAGCTATATATGACTGTGGCATGGCATGTGAGTCATCTTGGGGGTCTTCCCTAAATTCTGGCCTGGGATCATACCCATCCTGAGGCTAAAAGGGCTCATTATAAGGTAGTAAGGGTAGCCTGGTTCTCAGTCAGTGTCAAATACCCAGGTGGAGGAGTGTGTGGGGGGGAGCGGTGGTGGTGGTCAAGGAAGAGTGAAAATCAAAGGAGAGAATGTTGCTGGGCTTATAGCAGAATCTATGATCCCTTCGGGGTTCGGTGGCATGAAAGACTAGCCTGGTGATTCCTCTTCTAAGGCCAACCCGGTGTTTCTTTAGAACACAGATAATTCCTGAAGCCGGAGATTTTGCCAAGATTTTGACTGTCTCCACATGGATAAAGAGCTCCTTCTGCTGTTCACTGAGGCCCTCCAACAACCTTTCAAAGATAGACCCATCTGTGATGCTTGACCTCGATGGCAAGGGGTGCTTTGGCACCAATTTCGGTGCCGGCTGCAGCTCTGGATTCAGCGTCTACTTCAGATCCGAGCATGGCTTTCTGGAGCTTTAGGGCCGAGGTGATGTGTTTTTTTGGCACTGTGACATGTTGGAGCCACGGCTGCGTCAAACAACGGCTCACATCGGTCCCCTTGCTTTGAGTCTTTTTGGGTGTTGAGGTGTCAAAGGTTTGGGCCATTTCCAGCTCAACTCTGGGATCAATGCCGGACTCACGCTGGAGCTGTGCTCCGCCTCTCTCAGGGGGAACTGGTGCTCAAGAGTGACCTTTAGATGACATTGAGGTGCAAGGCTTCAACTTTGTTTTTGGTCCAATGGTACCTGTGACTCGAGGAATTCTGCCTCCTTCTGAACATCGGATCCTTGAAGAAGATGGCCTACAGATGTCCTTTTCCTTGACCAGCTGTAATGTTGGAGGGCCCTCCTTTTTCTTCTTCGGCTCCTGGTATGTCTTGGCTTCTAAATCTTTGGTGACCATTGCGAGGTTTGAGTAAGAAAAAGCCTCTTTTTGTAGTCATCACACCCCACATTTGTGTACTGATGCTACTGGTTTGTCAATTCTGGAAAACATTGTACCCTGCCCTGCTGGCTTGCATATGAAAAAGTGTCCAGCTGACCAGTTTCAACTGGACTTGCCCTAGACCCCACTGGTGAAGCCCGGTAGCTCGAGTCCTAGCCCCCTAGATGCGCCCCCAAGGTTCTGGACCCTTGTCTGGTGCTAGAGTGTACTCTTTCTCTTAAAAATAACTGAAACTTGTGAGCCTAAAGTTGAAAGATAAATGTTTTTGAGAAAAAAATCAGAGGCTCATAGACTACTGCACCCAGCTCACCATTGTTGTCGAAGCCTTCCTGGACCACTGACTTCAAATTGCACCCACTGAAAGTTTGACCGGTTTGTGGATAGACTTGAATGCAAGTCAAGAACTGAGGCTCACTCCAGTGGACTTTGCCTGTCCGCTTACGTTGAGCCCAACACCAAATCCAAGCTGCAGAGTACCCCGCTGTCAAGCCCATTGATGAGAAAAAGAACCAGAAATGTTTCTAAGTGTGAAGGACCCTCGCGCTCAAGGCACATAGATTACCGCTACAAGTAAAAAGCAGTGATTTATGAAAATTTAATGAATTACAGTGGTTTATGTAAACCTTTACAAAATCATAACTCCAGTTCCCTCCTCAGATTTTTTCATTTTGGTGTCTGTTTAAAGATAAAAATATATACCATTTTTGTAAATTGGAGTGGGATATATATTGTGCTGCATATCTTACTTATTGACTGTTTTGGTACTGGTAAATGTGTGGCACTTGTTGTCCTTTGACCTAAGCCTGACTGCTCTGTGCCAAAGCTGCCCAGGACTGAACTAAGCTTTAAATCCAAGTAACCTAACTGGACCTGATACAGGATAGTGACATTATTACTTGGTGAGGTCTCACAACCACCCCACCTAATAATACGCATTCTCACAGTTTGCCTTTGCACCATATGATAGGCCCACCTTTTTTCATCCGATACCTGAGTGTTTTCTTGCAGCGGAAGGGAAGGCAGGCTTTGCAAGAGTTCTCTATGTGATATGGGGAGAGGTAGAGATTACACACCTCATGATGGCCGCTCTATGGAAGTTTTGTGTTACACCTAGCACAAAAGTGGGAGGGATTCTGCCCCATGCCGCTGCCATAGATGCATTCTTGAGGGAACTTGCAGAAGACTCAAGATAATAGTAGCTCGAGGCCACAGTGCATGGAAGTACCCTTACCATTGACCATCAGATCTAAGTCCAGGTGGTGCAAGCAGAAGCTATTGTTAGTGCAATGTGTTGATTTTGTCACAGGGTAGGAAGGGGACTGCTGCTGAACCAGAGTAGGAACCAAGAAGGAAGACCCAGTACATATTAAAGCATCAACCTCAGAGCAACATTGCTGAATGTCCAAGCCCACTGGTGGAACAAACCAATCTGAGGTGGAGCCAGTGTGCTGGTGCATTGTGGACCAAGGTTGGAGTCACTACAGGTCTTGTAACTCAGACTTGTTCAATGAATAACAAGATGCAAACGTCCAGGCCCAACACTACATGGCAGGAGTATAAAAAACGTAATGTAAAACTATGAAATACTCTGACTAAAAACGATGTGGGAACAGGGCCTGCCTGTCTTGCATGGCTACAGTGCTCCTTTTGCAATTGAAAGATTGGGGTTGAGCCAAGCGGGGCTTGGCAATCTTTGTGGCTAATTGTATGAATTGTGTAGTAAATTCATAGGTTTCAGGCAGTGACTATTTTCAAACAAATTGAAATAAAACAGACCCATTAAAAACACTTAAAGCTTAGTCATTCTAAATGTATATATACATCCAACTAGGTCTCTGAAAATCAAAATCACTGTCAAACCTTTTTGTTTTCTCTGAAATATAAATGCTTTTCTCTGGATTATTCTAAACTGAGCTTTAATTTGAATGTAGCATTGAACACCTACTAAGATGACTCTGCAAGGCTTGTTAAAAAGCTGTGAAAAATTCCTTCTTGCTCAAAAAAACTAATTAGGGCTTTACCTTCTTGAGCTACATCAGGGGCTTAATTTGAGGATAATGAATGAAAGGACATACTAGATTATATGCTTATCTTGGTAAATTAATTTTCCTGAGTACCAGATTTAAAATTCTGACTAGACTAGAAAGTGACCTTTCATCCCGGAGTATCACACTTATCACCCAACTCGAAAGTCACCACAATGTAATCAAATTGGGGAGCATTGAGTTTAGAGACTATTACAAGAAAGAGATGGGTGGTGCTGCAAATTGCAGAATCGGGTCCTGCATGCAAGTCTCTAATAGTAGAGCTATAATTGATATGGACCAAATTTGTCCTCCTTTCCACTGCCGTTTTTTTACATGGCTATGGCCTCTGATTGTTGATAATCTTCTTCTGTATGTTGATAAAGCTTCCATAAAACAACAAGTGATCTCAGGTCATACTCATAAGACACATCTTAAACTGAAGCTGCAACATGCGAGAATGCAGAGAAATTAGCAAATGACACTAGCTATGTGTGATGAAAACATGGTGTTGAGTGATTACAGAGTTTTTAGTGTTAAGACAGTTAAGGGGCAATATGCTCACCCTGCAGGGGGCTTAGCTCTCATGTTGTCCATGAAATATGAAATAAAGGGTAATATAATATCTAGGGAATTTACCAACTTTTTAACAAAGTTAATATCAGATCTGTGATTAAGCCAGAAAGCTCAAGAGGGGAAAAAAGAAAGCATAGATTTAGAATTAATAACTACTGTTAGATTTGGGGGTCTCTAGTTGGCAATGGTTTGCACCTTTGTCCAAATAGGGACCCTTGCGTCTAGTCAGGGGAAGGGGCGACACTCCTAAAATAACCCCTGCTCACCCCCTTGGTAGCTTGGCACGAGCAGGCAGGCTTATGTCAGAGGCAGTGTGTAAAGCATTTGTGAACACATACAGTAATACAGTGAAAACACTACAAATGGACACTACACCAGTTTAGAAAAATAAGTAATCTTTACTAGACTTAACACAAGGTCAAACGACAAAAATCCACAATACTGTAATCAAAAATGAGCCTTTAAAATGGTAGAAATAGCTTAGTTCAATGTAGATGATAAATGCGACACTTTACTCTCAAAGTACCTTGGATGCGTCACGCAATACAAACAAAAGGGTCGCAGGGAAGTTGATGCGCCGTTCCTTACACTCAGGGGAGTGGATGCGTTGGTTCCTTACTGCTGCGCAGGGGAGTTGAGGCTCTCCCCCTTACTGTGTGGGGAGTTGATGCGTCGTTTCTTACTGCGGCCCGGTGACGATGCGACAAGATGGCGCCTCGATGCGATGCGACGATCCGGAGCGACAAAATGGCGTCCTTGATGCAATGCGACAACGTTGGATGCGATGCGTGCACGCCCGATGGCCGTGCGGCGACTCAGTGAACTTCTGAGCCATGACAGGCCCTGCGACACACTTCTCCGGTGATGCGACGGCGACCTCTGCGGCGGCGGCACGCTTCTCCAGTGATGCGACACGCCTCGGTGATGCGATGGCGAGCAGCTGCGGCGGCAGCACGCTTACTCGGCGATGCTGCAGCGGGGACATGCTTCTCCTTCGTTGAGTCGCGCTTCCAGCTCCCAGCGACACGCAGTCTTCAAAAGGGCCCAACACAACAGCAGGCACCTCTTGGCAGGTAGAATTCCCAGCAAGGGAATTCAGGGGAACTGGTTGGTGACGTCTTGTATCCCTGAGACTTCAGGCAGGAGGCAAGCTCAATCTTCAAGCCCTTGGAGATCTGTACGGTAGAGGTCTGGGTTATTGGGCCAAAAGACTAAGCTGGTACCAGCCTCGCAGGACTCTGAGATCCAGCACTAGATCACTTCTCACACCTCTCAGAATCTGTACTAATAGAAATGGAGGAAGGTAATTTTCTTTTCTCGCACCCGCTCTCTGGAACAAACTGCCCCTGCACCTCCGTAACATTACTGATCATAACTGCTTTCGCAGAGAGCTGAAGACATGGCTGTTCAAAACTAACTAGGCCTCCCCTTCCAAGCTGACCCCTGAGCTGTCCGTAAGCGCCATGAGACTTTCGGGTGATTTGTGTGCTCAATAAATGCCCTTTGATTTGATTTGATTCTTCAAGATGATGAAAGTACACACAAAGTTCCTTTCTCCTTTCTTTGGCAATAAAGTAACCACTGCAGGCCAACCCCAACAGCACACAGCACAGGGGCAGCCTCCTCCTTCAGTTTCCTGGTTCTTCTCCTCAACAAAGGTTCGTCTTGGTTCCCAGAAGTGATCTAAAGTTCTGGGGTCTGGGCCCCAATATTTATACTCAAAAAGTCTTTGTTCTCTGAAGACAGAGAGTGTCTGTGCCTGACCAAAACCAGTTCTGTGCAGCTTCCTGGCAGGAGGTGGAAACAGCATTGTTTGAGAGCAGACCTGGCCCAGGTAGCTGAAAGGAAATCTCCTCCCCCTACTCTCTATTCTATGAGGTCTCAAGGGAGTGAAAGGAAATCCCCGCCCCCTACTCTCTATTCTATAAGGGCTCAGGTCAGTGAAAGGAAGTCTCCTCCCCCCTACTCTCTATTCTATGTGGGTCCTATTCAGCCCAGCCCTGACCCATCAGACTGCTGGAGCCAAGACCCTCTCCAGTCCCCGGTCACTCACAAACCAGACAGTGAATACACAACCTTAGCAGAGGCACACTGGAAGGTTAGGCAAGAAAATACCTACTTTCTAAAAGTGGTATTTTCAAACACAGAATGTAAAAATCATCCACACTAAAAGATGTATTTTATCATTCTGAGTTCAGGCATACTAAATTCGTTTTTCTATCTTGTTCCTAGGGTCAGTTAAGGATTATAAAATGTTATAACCAAACTGCCCATTCTGGCCTATGGGAACAGATAGCCTTGCAATAGTGAAAAACGAAACTGGCTGTAATTCACTATTAGGACATGCCACACACCTCAGGGCATGTCCTACCTTTTACATACAATGCACCCTGCCCTTGGGCCTACCTTAGAGGTGACTAACATGTAGAAAAGGGAAGGTTGAGGGACTGGCAAGTGGGTGCACTTGCCAAGTCGACATGGCAGTCCCAGACTGCACACAGGCTCTGCAATGGCAGGCCTGAGCCATAGTTTACAAGCTGCTTCTGTGGGTGGCACAACCAGTGCTGCAAGCCCACCAGCAGCATTTGATTTACAGGCCCTGGGCACACACGGTGCACTGTACTAGGGTCTGACAAGTAAATCAAATAATCCAATCATGGAATCACTAATCCATACAACAATTTACAATAGGGAGCACTTGCACTTTGGCTCTGAGTAGCAGTGGCAAAGTGCCCAAAGCATCTAGACCAGCAAAAACATAGCAAAACACAGGAGGCAACAGCAAACAAATGGAAGGGAGACCCACGCCAATGGTGCCAGGTCTAACACGTGTCCCCTCCAGCTGAAATGTGGGGAGAACTACCCTACCTCTTGGGAGTTCTCTTCACTAAGGCGGAAAAATCTGGACAGACCATCAGCATTGGCGTGTTCTGTACCAGGGCGATGTTCCACCGTGAAGTCCATCCCCTGTGGGGAAATGGACCACCTCAACAGCTTTGGATTCTCACCCCTCATCTGCATCAACCATCTGAGGGGCCTGTGGTCTGTCTGAACCCGGAAGTGAGTCCCAAACAAGTATGGTCTCAACTTCTTCAGTGCCAGACCACAGCAAATGCCTCACGCTCAATCGCACTCCACCTCTGTTCCCGTGGAAGTAACCTCCTACTGATGAAGGCTGCAGGTTGGTCTAGGCCCTCCTCATTCATCTGTGCAAGAACAGCCCCTACACCATGCTCTGAAGCGTCTGTTTGAACAATGAACTCTTTTGAGAAGTTGGGTGCCAGGAGCACGGGCGCAGTGCACATGGCAGTCTTCAGGGCATCAAAAGCTTTCTGACAGGTGTCAGTCCAGTTCACTTTCTTGGGCTGCTTCCTGGAAGTCAGCTCTGTCAAGGGTGCAACTATGCTGCCATACCCCTTGACAAACCTCCTGTAATACCCAGTGAGTCCTAAAAAGGCTCTCACCTCTGTCTGGGTCTTGGGGTGTTCCCAAGCCAGGATGGTATCAATTTTGGGCTGTAGGGGCGCCACCTGGCCGCTCCCAACCTGGTGTCCCAAATACACCACGGAACCCTGCCCGATCTGACACTTACTCGCCTTGATCGTGAGGCCAGCCCTCCGCAGCACCATCAACACTTCCCAGAGGTGGCACAGATGTTCTTCCCAACAGGCGCTGAACACTGCAATGTCATCCAGGTAGGCGGCACTAAAATCCTCCAGTCCAGCCAACACTTGGTTGACCAACCTCTGAAAGGTGGAGGGGCATTCTTCATCCCAAAGGGCATAACCCGGAATTGGTAGTGCCCATCTGGTGTGGAAAATGCTGACCTCTCTTTTGCCCCATCAGTTAAGGCAATCTGCCAGTACCTAGACGTTAAATCAAACGTGCTGAGGCACCGGGCAGCCCCTAACCGATCAATGAGCTCATCAGCTCTGGAGATGGGGTGTGTGTCAGTCCTGGTGACTGAATTGAGTCCTCAGTAGTCCACATAGAACCGGAGTTCGGGTGTGGCACCAGGTGCGGCAGCCTTTGGGACCAAGACCACTGGGCTGGCCCAAGGGCTGTTAGAAGACTCAATCACCCCCAATGCGAACATCTTGGAGACCTCCTCCTTGATGAAAGCTCTCACCCTGTCAGTCACTCTGTAAGTCTTGTTCTTCACAGGAGGACTGTCCCCAGTGTCCACATCATGGACGCACCACTCAGTGACACTAGGGGTCAGGGAGAACAGGTCAGGAAACTGTCCCAACAGTTGGCGACAGTCATCCTGCTGCTCAGGGGTCAGGGTGGAAGAGAGGTTTACACCATCCACTGACCCATCTTGCTCTGTCGCAGACAGGAGGTCAGGAAGAGGCTTAGTCTCCCCCTCCATTCCATCATCTGTCGCTAGGAGCATGCCCACTTCGGACCTCTCCAAGTGGGGCTTCAGGCGGTTGACATGCAGGACCCGCAAGGGGTTCCTAGGAGACCGCAAGTTCACCAAGTAGGTGACATCACTCTTGCGCTCCACCACCTCAAATGGTCCGGTCCACTTATCCTGGAGTGCGCAGGGCTCCACTGGGGCCATGACGCACACTTTCTGACCAGGCTGAAGCTCAATCAGAGTGGCATTCTGATCGTACCACTGCTTCATCTCCTCCTGGCTGGCTTCCAGATTCGCCTGAGCGAGTTGCCTGAAACGCCGGGTTTGGTTTCTGAAGGCCAGCATGTAGCTATATACATCCTGGGGAGGTTTCCTGGGAGCTTTCTCCCAGCCTTCCTTTACAAAACTCAGAGGTCCTCTTACCGTGTGACCATACAGCAGTTCAAAGGGGCTGAACCCTAGGGACTTCTGTGGCACCTCTCGGTAAGCAAAGAGTAGGCATGGCAAGAGGACGTCCACTTACGCCTCATGGGTTCTTCCAGACCCATAATCATGCCTTTTAGCATCCGGTTGAATCTCTCAACCAGCCCATTACCTTGGGGGTGGTAAGGAGTGGTGAACTTGTATGTCACACCGCACTCCTGCCACAGGGACTTCATATACTTGGAAATTAAGTTTGTACCGGGGTCTGACACCACCTCTCTGGGGAACCCCACACCGGAGAAAATCCCCATCAACGCACGTCCCACCACGGGGGCCATCACAGTCCGGAGAGGGATGGCTTCCGGGTACCAGGTGGCATGGTCCACCAAGACCAGGATGAACCTGTTGCCCATGGCTGTCTTGGGATCCAGAGGCCCCACAATGTCAATGCCCACCCTTTCAAAGGGGGTGCTGACCACAGGGAATGGCTGGAGAGGAACCTTGTGCTTCCTCCCACTCTTTCCACTTGCCTGGCAAGTCTGAGAAGTCCTGCAATGAGTATCTGAACTCTTGCGCATCTGGGGCCAATAAAAGTGGGTGACAAGCCTCTCAAAGTTCTTGTCCTGCCCCAGATGTCCTGCTAAAGGTACATCATGAGCCAAACCCAGTAGGAAGGCTCTGAAGCGCTGGGGTACCACCAGCACACGGGCTGACCCAGGCTCAGCAACCTTAGGCTCGCTATACAGGAGACCATTCTCCCAGTAGATCCAATGTGATCCAGACTGATCACCTGCTGCCTGGTTTGTGGCCTGTTGCCGCAAACCCACAAGAGAAGGGCACTTGTTCTGCTCCTCACAGAACTCTTCCCTGGAGGGGCCTCCTTCCTGCTGCCAATGGGTCAGCTCAGGCAGGTCCCCCAGTTCAGCCACCTGTTCCCCTGTAGGTTCCAGGGCATCCCCCTCAAGGTCTGCCTCCTCCTGGACTGTGGGAACCACGGGGGCCGGTTTCCCGCGCCCCCTGCCTCTTCTCTTTAAGGCAGGCACCTGGGCCACTGTTTCAGGCTCCAGGTCGTCTTGAACACCCTTACTGGCTGCCATAGACCGGGTGGTCACACATGCCCAATCCGGCAAGCCCAACATCTCCAAATGTGCATTACGCTCCATC
This sequence comes from Calotriton arnoldi, assembly GCA_963921515.1. Lineage (NCBI taxonomy): Eukaryota > Metazoa > Chordata > Amphibia > Caudata > Salamandridae > Calotriton > Calotriton arnoldi. The sequence goes on along the minus strand of CAWUFW010022844.1, from coordinate 19,441 downwards.
TTAGCCCAAGGGGAGCTCTCCAAATCATTGCCCAACAGACAGTCAACAGGCATGGCTGGCCTCACAGCTACTTGAGGAGTACCTGAGACCCCTCCCCCCACTCAAAGGGAACCTGAGCCACCTTGCAGTGGCTCTCTGTGTTGTCAGCGGCAACAACTGGGTAAAATGCATTGGGGATTACCTGCTCTTCAGACACCAGCCAACAACTGACAGCTGTCACACTGGCTCCGGTATCGCCACCCTTTGGCCATTGATGGTCACCCACTGCCTATACTTCTTAGTGTTATCAGGCAGCTGGGTCCTGGGGACCACCTCACAGTCTCCTAAAGAGACTAGGGACATTTCTGCGGGACCCCACCACCTTGGGCACCCAACTCCTCCCCCAGGGCTACACTAGCGATCTGCCGGGGTGGTGCACCAGTGGGTGCTGTTTTCCCATACATGGGACATCTTGAGTCATAGGAGCAGTGGTCCACTTGACCACACTTGAAACAGGTCTTGGGCCCCCTGTGAACAGGGTTATCTGTCGGGCCCCTGACTTCTTTTCAGGGGGAGGCTGGGAACCCTTCCCTTGGGGATTACTTTGGGGCCCTTTCTGGAACTCCCTCTGTTTACCCTTGTCCCCCCCACTCCTCTGCTGGGGACCCTGCTCACCTTTGGCGGAGTCTCCCACGTGACCCTTGTGGACCCGGGTGCTCACTCAGCGGTCCGCCTCCTCAGCAAGCTTCCTAGGGATAGACAGCTTACTATCAATCAGGTGCTGGCGCAGCTCTGGAAAATAATTACTGGACAAGTGCTCCCACGCAATCAAATCATAGAGCGCCTGAAAATCGTTATTCACTTTGCTACCCTTCACCCAACCATCCAATGCTCTGCCAAAAAAGGACACATATTCTACCCAAGTGCTTGACTCCAGTTTCTTGCAATTTCTAAACCTCTGTCTATACATTTCAGGAGTCAACCCATACCTACTCATCAAGGCTTCTTTCATGTGCTCATAAGAATTGTGGACTTCAGAGGGTAAGTCTAACAAGGGATCCCGCCCCTCACTGAGGAACCGCCCCCACAACCCCGCTCCCCAATCTTTCTCAGGGACCCGGAGGGAGGTCATAGCTACCTCAAAGGCCTTGAACCACTGACCAATATCATCATTTCTGTAAAATTCTTTGACCACCTCCTTGGGTATATATACTCGTGCCTCACTAGGCATGAACGGTGTGCTGCCACCAGATGGAGTAATCTCTAAGCTTCTTGCTTTCAATTCCAACTCCCTCAAACTTCTCTCATGCTCCAATTGCATCCTCTTTTCCTCTAGGGCCAATTTCTTATTCTCTAATTCTAACTGCCCACCCATTTTGAGCTTGGCTAGCTCCATCTCATGCACCCTACTTCTCTCCCTGTCCTCCAGCTCTCCTGGGGACAGGCCTTTGGAAGAGACACTGCTGCCTGCCCTGGAAGGTACTTTCCCTCCCACTGGACCAAAGGGCCTCCCTTGCTGCTCCTCTAAATCCTCCACCTGATCCTCAGGGTGCTCACTGGCACTCCTTGCTTCCAACCAGACCCTCAGCGCCTTTTGGTATTCCTCTTTCCTCGTGAGGCCTTTCAGGGAGACTTTAAATTTCTTGCAAGCGGATTTGAGCTGGGGCACAGTGTATGCATCCAACATTTCTTCTTCAAATTCAAACTCTTCAGGTGCAATGGATGCTGGTCTACTCATAGTAACAAAACTGGCAGTTCTTAGCAAAAATAGAAATCCCAAGGAAAAAATTCTACCAATAAGTATGTGGTTGCGTTTGATAAGCACTCACTAGTAGTGTACACCAATCACTGTATATGAATCACAAATGCAAGTCCAAATCCTCACCGCTGACCACCAATGTTAGATTTGGGGGTCTCTAGTTGGCAATGGTTTGCACCTTTGCCCAAATAGGGACCCTTGCGTATAGTCAGGGTAAGGGGCTACACTCCTAAAATAACCCCTGCTCACCCCCTTGGTAGCTCGGCACGAGCAGGCAGGCTTATCTCAGAGGCAGTGTGTAAAGCATTTGTGAACACATACAGTAATACAGTGAAAACACTACAAATGGACACTACACTAGTTTAGAAAAATAAGTAATCTTTACTAGACTTAACACAAGGTCAAACGACAAAAATCCACAATACTGTAATGAAAAAATGAGCCTTTAAAATGGTAGAAATAGCTTAGTTCAATGTAGATGATAAATGCGACACTTTACTCTCAAAGTACCTTGGATGCGTCACGCAATACAAACAAAAGGGTCGCAGGGAAGTTGATGCGCCGTTCCTTACACTCATGGGAGTGGATGCGTTGGTTCCTTACTGCTGCGCAGGGGAGTTGAGGCTTGCTTCCTTACTGTGTGGGGAGTTAATGCGTCGTTTCTTACTGCGGCCCGGTGATGATGCGACAAGATGGCGCCTCGATGCGATGCGACGATCCGGTGCGATGCGACAAAATGGCGTCCTTGATGCGATGCAACAACGTTGGATGCGATGCGTGCACGCCCAACGGCCGTTCGGCGACTAGGTGAACTTCTGAGCCGTGACAGGCCCTGCGACACGCTTCTCCGGTGATGTGACGGCGACCTCTGCGGCACGATTCTCCGGAGATGCAACGCGCTTCGGTGATGCGATGGCGAGCAGATGCGGCGGCGGCACGGTTACTCGGCGATGTGGCGGCAACTGCTGCGGCGGCGACATGCTTCTCCTTCGTTGAGTCGCGCTTCCAGCTCCCAGCGACACGCAGTCTTCAAAAGCGCCCAACACAACATCAGGCACCTCTTGGCAGGTAGAATTCCCAGCAAGGGAATTCAGGGGAGCTGGTTGGTGAAGTCTTGTATCCCTGAGACTTCAGGCAGGAGGCAAGCTCAATCTTCAAGCCCTTGGAGATCTTCTTCAAGATGATGAAAGTACACACAAAGTTCCTTTCTCCTTTCTTTGGCAATAAAGTAACCACTGCAGGCCAACCCCAACAGCACACAGCACAGGGTCAGTCTCCTCCTTCAGTTTCCTGGTTCTGCTCCTCAGCAAAGGTTCATCTAGGTTCCCAGAAATTATCTAAAGTTCTGGGGTCTGGGCCCCAATATTTATACTCAAAAAGTCTTCATTCTCTGAAGGTAGAGAGTGTCTGTGCCTGACCAAAACCAGTTCTGTGCAGCGTCCTGGCAGGAGGTGGAGACAGCATTGTTTGAGAGCAGACCTGGCCCAGGTAGCTGAAAGGAAATCTCCTCCCCCTACTCTCTATTCTATGAGGTCTCAGGGGAGTGAAAGGAAATCCCCGCCCCCTACTGTCTATTCTATGAGGACTCAGGTCAGTGAAAGGAAGTCTCCTCCCCCCTACTCTCTATTCTATATGGGTCCTATTCATCCCAGCCCTGACCCATCAGACTGCTGGAGCCAAGACCCTCTCCAGTCCCCTGTCACTCACAAACCAGACACTGAAAACACAACCTTAGCAGAGGCACACTGGAAGGTTAGGCAAGAAAATACCTACTTTCTAAAAGTGGTATTTTCAAACACAGAATGTAAAAATCGTCCACACTAAAAGATGTATTTTATCATTCTGAGTTCAGGCATACTAAATTCGTTTTTCTATCTTGTTCCTAGGGTCAGTTAAGGATTATAACATGTTATAACCAAACTGCCCATTCTGGCCTATGGGAACAGATAGCCTTGCAATAGTGAAAAACGAAACTGGCTGTAATTCACTATTAGGACATGCCACACACCTCAGGGCATATCCTACCTTTTACATACAATGCACCCTGCCCTTGGGCCTACCTTAGGGGTGACTAACATGTAGAAAAGGGAAGGTTGAGGGACTGGCAAGTGGGTGCACTTGCCAAGTCGACATGGCAGTCCCAGACTGCATTATAAAGAAGCTCCCTCGTGACCTATCTTGTGTAATCCAATCTATTGGCTACTCTTCAGCATGGGCTAACATAAATGTGCTTGAACAACAACAAAGTATCAAGAAGAAACATGAATGTATTTAGCTTTTATTTATTTAATTCTTTTCAATATCAAAAATGTCCTTACTTTTTTTATTTATTATTTTTTGAGAGTATGAAAATATTATTTCAAGCATTTGCATACAATTGAACACAACAATTTCATAAAATGTTAGATACAAATAATATTCAAATTAATACCCCTGAATGCAAGATCGTGCAAAGAAAAAAGAAAAAGAAAATCTTTCATTCATACTGTGCTGTACACATACAACCACATACATACTCATACATACTATTTTTTAAAATGTATCTGGAAAGTAAGAGACAACAGATAACAGGATCTCTGTGACCAATAACATGAACAGCGAACAGCAAGGTCTAAACAGCATTGGTCGACGCGCGTTTCGGTGGCTGAGAGAATGATGACACCACCTTCATCAGGACCATAGCCAGATAACGAGAAGACACACAAAAAGACACCCAGGGGGGACCTGCAAAGTATAAGCACATTATGTTTGACGCCCAACAATAAAAGCTAAGTTAATCAATTGGACCTTAACAGCAACTTGCAGTACAAAGTCTATTAGTGCAAAAACTATAAATTAATATCCCAACCTAAAAAAACACAGAAAATTGTGCAAAATTGATACAACGCAGAATAACTTATTATTATATCTCCCCATACTCACTGGGGAAGAAACAAATAGTTAAATGCGTAAGAATAGCCAAACACCAATAGACAAATACATTGATCATAAGGAAAAGAAAGACAGTGTATACCACTCACTTAAGAGCAGAAGAAACCAAAATCAAAAAAGTGGAAAGATCCATATTTTGAAAAAACAGGATAGGAATCCACCATGTGTTCTCTTCATTTATTAAAATAGTTTACCACAAAACTAAGGAAATGAGCTCTTTAAATGCCACTTACTAATTCTTGTGCAATGAAAAAATGTATGTGAGGCAACCCGGAGGGCCACTAATGATCGATGTCAGTATATTTCCTTGTGGATACTGGGTATGTTCATTCTACAAGAGTGTGAGGTACAAGAAATTTAAAAGATGCCCTCATTCGTGGACCCGAGTTTTTTATAAAAGGAAACAGGATCATATCTTACCCCAACACATCTTATGCAAACTGTTTCTTAAAAGGATGTTTTTGGATAATATATGTCCACGAGTTAGAAATATCCTGAGGATAAAAACGATCAGTTAATCACTGATACCAAGAGTAAGTGTTCATATGGCAACTTATGTATGAGGGCCACGAATAGATACCTACCTACTAGGCAGTTTCCAAATATGATTTAAGCAAGTGGCTATATCCAGGTCACGTTTCAGCCAAACACTTTCATATTTATTCCATTCTTATTGTACCAGAGCTTCAGAGTCAGAGTTGGAAAGTTCTATAAAAAACGATATAAGTAGAGAAGTTCAAATTCACTATTGTTGGACAGAGTATCTACTCTAAAAGCAAATGGGGCATGTTGTTTGTATAAAATGTTTTTACCAGCAATATCTCTATACCGGAAAAGGAGATATCAAAAATAATATCATAATGTTTAACAGCCTTATTAGATATATATACTAGTAAGTAGTATGCTATATCCAGCATGTGGAAGGAGTGTGGCTAAGCGGTTTTAATTATCTATTCCCAAAAAACACCCATGAAACACGTTATCATCAGTGCACCCAAGTTAATCTATGCCCGTTCTAAAAGGCTTTTCCTGCATTAGGGACAGCCTGAGAAAACGGGCGTAAATACCAGGGACAGTGCGCTTGAGTAATCCAAAGAAAAAAAGGGACAAGCTACCCCAGAAGCCAAGGATACTAACGTTGATACTCCTAAATGCAGGGTTCTAAGGGCTAGGTCCAAATTTACCTGAATGCATGTCCGCAAAGTCGTCTGTGGATCAACAGCGTGGATTCCTTCCGGTGACCTCACATAGTGGACCCCAGCACACATCAGTCGAACCTTTATTAGGATCTTACCTCATATTAGCGCGCAAGAGGGCTCGGTCATATGATACATGGTAGAAACTGAAATAAGACTCAGAGACCGAGTCTGGGCGCCATATTTGAATGGTAAAATGGGCAAGTTCCCCCATCAATTCATGTTAGGCGAATATTGAGATAAACTCAACCGTCACACGTGGATGCCATAATGGAATGGTGAAATATGCTCCTTATGCCACAACAAACGTAAGATGTAAAAATACAAGTCGATAAAGAAAGACGGATAGTAGACAAAATTTGTCAAGGATCAACAGAATCATATACGTCAATCCCAGATATTTTCGAAATGTGACCCATCGCCATAATATTTCTGGTAGATGTCCTTATGCAGTCCATAAGGGTGCATGAGTTTTAATGATGTGGGTACATAAGATATGAAACCCACTAAAAGAATCCATAAGGTCAGAAAATAATGGTACATGTGATATGGCGCCCGCTAAAACAATGATCATAACAGATATTCTCTTTCCATCGGCAGCTAAGTTTGGGGTCTATCAGTTATAATAATAAACCACCAATAATATAATGCCACAGTGCAGCCCTTGAACCTTAAAGATAATTTGCATATAGTGTATGGGGTGATGAACCCCTTCGAAAAAAAGATGGATATATATAGAGCCAAGTATGGGGCAATGGTAAGGTTACCTTTGCTGACTGCCAGTCACATTCCAAACAATATCTTCATTCAGCCCCTGTTTAACACTATTCAGAGTAAAAATCCAAAAGGTTTCCCTTCTTTTACGGGTAGTCTCAACCGGGGTTCCTGCTTGACATTTGACTTTCTCCAAGACATACCACCTAAGGTCCCTTTCTGAATGCTGTTAATCTAGACAATGCTGGACTAGAGGGGCAGTTATTTTCCTAGTGCGAATAGCAGATTTGTGTTCGCTGTATCTTATGCGAAATTCACGCGCTGTTTCGCCTATGTATGCTAAGTCACAGGGACACAATATCATGTAAATGATGTTGTGACTTCTGCAGTTAGTAAGATTTCTTAGCTTGATTTTATGTTCTTTGTAAGTGAGGGAATCCGTGATAATGGCCGTATCACAGGCGTGGCATGACCCGCACTTATGATTGCCTAGAACCACAGGGAGACCTGTAATGGTGGTTTGACGCTGGGCACTGACTGGTAAAGGTCTAGTGTGTACCAAAATATCGCGCAAATTGCGATTTCTCCGGTAAGTTACCAAGGGTGGTGGAAGCTGAGAGTTATTTTCATTGACGTTTAAAATCTTCCAATTTTTATGTATGACATTTTTGATCTTATAATTTAATTGGGAATGATTGATAATGCATGTGACTTGGTCTCAAATAGGGCGTTGTGTGCCTTGAAGGAGGGCATCTCGATTATAATACTTTGCCCTCTTAAATGCATGTCTCACGAGTCTGTGCGGGTAACCCCTAGCTATCAATCGTTGTTTAAGGGCATCTCCATGAATGTGATAATCATCCATATTAGTGCAATTGCGGCGCACCCGTAAGAATTCCCCAAAGGGGATTGAGTCTTTTTGACAGGTGGGATGGAAGCTCTGGTATTGCAGTATGGTATTTTTGGCTGTAGGTTTCCTGAATAAGCTGACTTGTAGTATTTTGTTAAATCCAAAGATCTCAATGTCCAGAAATTCGACCTTATTGGGACTAAATGTGGCTGTGAACTTAAGATTGTCATCACTTGCATTAAGCCAGAGAATGTACTCCTGTAATGTGTCCCTATCCCCCTTCCAAATAAAGAAAATGTCATCAATGAATCGTTTACAGGTGCACACATTTTCAAAGAAAGGGGCTGCTTCATTGAATACATTTTTAAGCTCCCACTCACCCATATATGCATTTGCTACCCTCGGAACACAGGAAGCCCCCATGCTGGTGCCCTTCACTTGTTGGTAAGTGAGGCCATTGAATTCAAAGAAATTGCTCATCAAAACTATCTCCAAGCATTCAAGAATAAAACTGTCAGGTCTATCACCAGGGGACCTTTGAAGGAGGGACGCCACTGCCTGTAACGCCTGACATTGAGGAATGTTGGTGTACAACGCCTCAATGTCAAGCGTCACCAGTACCTCAGTGTGAGGGTCAAATGTCATGCCTTCGATTTTATTAATGATGTCACCCGTATCGCGTATGTAAGAGGCATAATTTTTAATCCACAGACGACTTTGCGGACACGCATTCAGGTAAATTTGGACCTAGCCCTTAGAACCCTGCATTTAGGAGTATCAACGTTAGTATCCTTGGCTTCTGGGGTAGCTTGTCCCTTTTTTTCTTTGGATTACTCGAGCGCACTGTCCCTGGTATTTACGCCCATTTTCTCAGACTGTCCCTAATGCAGGAAAAACCTTTTAGAACGGGCATAGATTAACTTGGGTGCACTGAAGATAACGTGTTTCATGTTTTTTTTGGGGCAATAGATAATTAAAACCGCTTAGCCACACTCCTTCCACATGCTGGATATAGCATACTACTTACTAGTATATATATCTAATAAGGCTGTTAAACATTATGATATTATTTTTGATATCTCCTTTTCCGGTATAGAGATATTGCTGGTAAAAACATTTTATACAAACAACATGCCCCATTTGCTTTTAGAGTAGATACTCTGTCCAACAATAGTGAATTTGAACTTCTCTACTTATATCGTTTTTTATAGAACTTTCTAACTCTGACTCTGAAGCTCTGGTACAATAAGGATGGAATAAATATGAAAGTGTTTGGCTGAAACGTGACCTGGATATAGCCACTTGCTTAAATCATATTTGGAAACTGCCTAGTAGGTAGGTATCTATTTGTGGCCCTCATACATAAGTTGCCACATGAACACTTACTCTTGGTATCAGTGATTAACTGATCGTTTTTTGTCCTCAGGCTATTCCTAACTCGTGGACATATATTATCAAAAAACATCCTTTTAAGAAACAGTTTGCATAAGATGTGTTGGGGTAAGATATGATCCTGTTTCCTTTTATAAAAAACTCGGGTCCATGAATGAGGGCATCTTTTAAATTTCTTGTACCTCACACTCTTGTAGAATGAACATACCCAGTATCCACAAGGAAATAAACTGACATCGATCATTAGTGGCCCTCCTGGTTGCCTCACATACATTTTTTCATTGCACAAGAATTAGTAAGTGGCATTTAAAGAGCTAATTTCCTTAGTTTTGTGGTAAACTATTTTAATAAATGAAGAGAACACGTGGTGGATTCCTATCCTGTTTTTTCAAAATATGGATCTTTCCACTTTTTTGATTTTGGTTTCTTCTGCTCTTAAGTGAGTGGTATACACTGTCTTTCTTTTCCTTATGATCAATGTATTTGTCTATTGGTGTTTGGCTATTCTTACGCATTTAACTATTTGTTTCTTCCCCAGTGAGTATGGGGAGATATAATAATAAGTTATTCTGCGTTGTATCAATTTTGCACAATTTTCTGTGTTTTTTTAGGTTGGGATATTAATTTATAGTTTTTGCACTAATAGATTTTGTACTGCAAGTTGCTATTAAGGTCCAATTGATTAACTTAGCTTTTATTGTTGGGCGTCAAACATAATGTGCTTATACTTTGCAGGTCCCCCCTGGGTGTCTTTTTGTGTGTCTTCTCGTTATCTGGCTAAGGTCCTGATGAAGGTGGTGTCATCATTCTCTCAGCCACCGAAACGCGCGTCGACCAATGCTGTTTAGACCTTGCTGTTCGCAGTTCATGTTATTGGTCACAGAGATCATGTTATCTGTTGTCTCTTACTTTCCAGATACATTTAACCCCTTCGATGCTTATGACGAGCTGGACTCGTCATGGCACTCAGTGGTCGTGTGCTCATGACGAGTCCAGCTCGTCATAAGACCCACCCACGGGGGAAGCGCTGGCGCTCCCCCCGTGGGAATCCGATCATTGGTTTTTTTCTCGGGAAGGCAGGGGAAGGGCTTCCCCTGCCTTCCCCCGCCCCCCCCTCTCAATGACGTCAGCGCGGCTTTACCCGAAGGCATACATGCCAACATTTCAGAAGAGCAAAGTGGGAGATTTAAAAAAAAAAATCGGGAGAATGGGGCCTTGAATCGGGTTACTGTCATGTATGGGCTTTTGGAAGTGTGCTGCTGCAGGATCGGACATTTGAAACGCAAATGCACGTTTTTTTATTACCTTTCAGAAGCATGGAGCGCAATGGCAGGCAGAGAGAGGGTGATGGCAAGTGTTGTGCACTGGCCTGGCAGGTTGCTGGCAGTGCATACACCACCATCGCCCCCCCGTGTGTGGCAGCCCGGGCTGCAACAGCTTCCGGGCACACACACATGTGCATGATACATGAGATACAAAATACAAATAGAGGTATAATACTGCAATAAGTGGCAGTCACTCAGAACACACTGGGAAGGCACTTCTATAGGCATGGAGTACCGAATTTCCTATAGTGGAAGAACTTCCTTGAGGGAGTAGAGAGGGCGTGAATTAAACAGGAGACTTAAAATGAAGGATACACAAATCCAAATTTACAATGAAGAGCGAACTTCCTAGAGGGGGCTGAGAGTGAAAGTATTAGTTCTGAAAGTGTCTGTGGAAGAGAAGAGATTTGAGGTCAGCTTTGAAGATCCGGGTAGAGGAGGTGGCACGGAGCAATGGGGGAAGCGAGTTCCAGATTCTCACCGTATTCTCACCGGATTGCGCCATCGATCTTTCCCTTTTGAAGACGGGGGGGCTCAAGCAGAAGCTTTTCCGCATTGCGAGAAGGGCGAGAGCCACTGGACAATTTCAATTTATTTGCCAGGTAACGAGTGGAGGATGTGTGTAAGGCTTTGTGTGTGATGCAGGCAGTTTTGTAAATAGATCTTGCCTCGATCGGAAGCCATCGAAGAGAGGACAGGATAGGAATGACGTGGTCGCTTCGTTTAGACCCTGAAATGAAGCGAGCTGCTGAATGGAGGATGGATTTGAGAGGGGAGAGGTGGGATTTGGGTAGGCCCATCAGAAGAGAATTGTAATAATCCAGTCTTGAGAGAACCAGAGATTGTACCAAGGTTTTTAAGTCTTTCTCCGGGAAGAACCGACGGATCCCCATAGAAGGCGCAACTGGTAACATGCGTTCTTAGCAATAGAGTTGATGTGGGAGATTAGGTTGAGTCTTTTGTCAGGAATGACACCTAGGGATTTAGCGCTGTCGACAATGATGGGTTTGTTGTTGAGTAGGTTCAGCTGATCCATCCAAGATTGAACAGGAGGAGGTGAGAGAGAGGTAGAGAGGAGGAGGAATTCAGTTTTGGCGGGATTCAGAATGAGTTGGTGAGCTAACATCCAGTTGTGAATAGAGTTGAGTAGTGAGAGATCGTGTGCGGAAGATAAAGGTATCTTCCCACTAGTCCACCAGGCATTTATTTGTGGAGAGTGACCCCTTGGGCAAGGGTCACTCTCCTTTGGGGGCAATATTTGTGGCTGTGTCTGCCCCCCAGGAGGGCAGATCGCCATGTTTTTTTTAAAAATTGGGCCCACCAGGGATTTGTTTGAGGGGAGTGGCCCCTGGGGCAAGGGTCGCTCCCCTATGGGGAGCATTAATTTGGCCGTTTCTGCCCCCCTGGGTGGGCAGATCGGCTGATTTTTTTTGTATGCCCACTAGGCCACCAGGGATTTTTTTGTGGGGAGTGGCCCCTTGGGCAAGGGTCGCTCCCCCTTGGGGGCATTGTTTGTGGCTGTCTGCCCCCATGGGGGGGGGGCAGATGTCGCCATTTTTTTTATATTTGGCCCACTAGACCACCAGGGATTTGTTTTTGGGGAGTGGCCCCTTGGGCAAGGGTTGCTCCCCTTTGGGAGAGCATTAATTTGGCCGTTTCTGCCATCCTGAGGGCAGATCGGCTGATTTGTTTTTTGTAGGTCCACTAGGCCACCAGGGTTTTTTATGTTGGGGAGCGGCCCCTTGGGCAAGGGTCGCTCCCCTTTATGGGAGGATGATTGTGGCCATTTCTGCCCTCTTTGGGTGGCAGAATAGCAGTATGTTTTTAGGCCCATCTGCCCCCAAGGAGGGCAGAAGCCACTAGACACCAGGGTTCTTTTTTAATTTTTGTGTTGGGGAGTGGCCAAAAGGGCAAGGGTTGCTCCCCTTTTACGGGGGTGAATATTTTATTTATACTCTTTGGCCCACCTACCCCTTAGCTTGGCTGGTGGATTGTGTGTGGACTGGTGCATTATTTGCATATGTGATTGTAATGTTTTTTTCTCCTTTTTATTCTAGTGTAAAGCTTTTGATTCCTGTTTGCGGTTTCGGCAGTGGTTGTTCTGCAGTTTTGCGTAATTGCATTTATTTGGTAAGAAAAATATTTTTGTTGTGTGTACTCCAAATGAGTATTATTGTCATGCATGAATGAATTTTTTTGTAAGTGGTGTCATAATGGCAGCATATTTGCTAGTGTTCAGAGCATGAAATTCTTTGCGATGTTTTGCATTGTCTTATGTGTAATTTTTTTCCTTCTTTTTAGTGGGATATTGTTGATCCTTACTGTGTCTGTGCAGAGTAGGTGGTGGTGAGTCTAGCTGCTTCTGTCACGTGAGTGGTATAGTGTTGGAGTATATAGGTCTTTATGATAAAGCTACATTTTGTTTATTTCTTTTTTTACAAAGGGTTTGTTGTTGTTGACTTGTTTGACAAGTAAACTTTATTAGTAAGCATTATGGCTAGCTGTAGAATGACTGCTCAGCAGGTGGTTGGTTTGCTTCTTGAATCTTCCTCTGAGCAGGATTATGAGACTGACACTGCGTCTGAGGGAGAGGAGGGAGGGGAAGATTCAGGCAGTGAGTTTTCTCTCCACATGGAATCATCGGATGATGAAGGTACTCTCAGTGCAGATGAAGTGCCTGTTTTAGAGGAGGATACTACTGTGCCGATGGTGCAAGAGGCATCTGGATTGCAGCCTGGGGCTGCTAGGCTTCCCTACTGGAAGTGCTGGACTCTGGGTTGATCCAAACATGGTGCAGCCGGTGTTGCCTGGCTTTAGTGGTTATGCATGGTGTAGAGTGGATTGTGAACATTATTTGCCCATACAGTATTTTCAGTTGTTTATGGATGATGTTTTTTGGGTGAGATTGTTGAGCAGACTAATTTGTATGCTGAACAGTTTTTGAGGGACAACAGTGCCAGACTTAGGCCCCATTCTAGAGCTACCCGGTGTAGTCCCACAAATCTGGAAGAGATGAAGAAGTTTTTGGGTTTGACTTTTTTGATGGGTTTGATAAGGAAGCCGTCCATGGGTTCATATTGGTCTACCAGTCCCTTGATGGCAACAGCCATATTTCCTGCAGTTATGACTCGTGATCGGTATTTACTTTTGCTTCGGATGCTGCATTTTGTTGATAATGGTTTGGCGTTGCCACGAGATCACCCTGAATGGGACCGTCTTTTTAAGATTCGGTCTGTTCTTGATCACTTTGTAGATCGATTTTCAGAGATCTATACTCCAGGGAAAGAAATATCTATTGATGAGTCTTTGGTCCTGTTCAAGGGCCGTTTGGTTTTTAGGCAGTACATTCCTAGCAAGAGGGCACGCTATGGAATTAAGCTGTATATGTTGTCTGAGAGTAGGACAGGATATGTTTTTAATTTGCGTGTGTACACTGGTAGGGATTGTGAGAAGTTGGCCTGGCATGTGCTGTCCACTAATTATAGTGGGCACCGTGTACCAGTCCAAACAACCCTTATTGGAGTTAGGTTAAAGACAACCTTTAAAGAAAGCTATCCTATTGGTAGCTGTGGAGAGCAGCCTTCAGGCTAAGTCTTGAAGGAATGTAAAGCAGCTTGTTTTACCAGTCTATAATCTCTTGAGTGACCAAATGAAAGAGCACCACACCAGGTATATATTCAAAATATATGTATTTATTGCTAAACACACCCCTCTAGTCTCTTTATGAGGCTAGAGTTCGAAATACATAAGTTAGAAGTTATTTAAACACAGTAATAGCACAAATACACGTTTGGGCCCTAGGGGCGTACCAAACCATATACCAATAAAGTGGTATAAGAACCACGACTGAACTAGACACTAGGCCTAGAGCCTCTAGAAGTGCTTGGACCATAAGGAACCACCCAAGGTAGTGACACAGGGGACCCACGGGGGACGCGTGCAGTGTAAATACACAACCGCGATACGCCGTTAACTTCTATGGAGAAAGTCGTGATCGGGAAATTAGAGAAAAGGGACACTTAAAAGAGGACTAGGACAAAACCCTTTGAGATCTAGGACTTTGAAGAGTCTCTACCCACGGGAGCACCGGAGTACTCGTGTTACCTCACCCAGGGAAGCCGGGTGCATAGGTGCCTTTCGGGGTCGGGTTTCGTCGTCGATTCGAATGGCGATCGGCTGCAAAGTGCTGCTGGCGACCAAGAGAAAAGTGTCCGGGTGGATCCAAGAGTGGATCGGAGTTCTGAAGAACCTGAAAGCAGAGGGGACAGAGTCTGGGTCACTAGCCAGTGACCAGGAAGGCGATGGACAGATGCCCACCGATGTCGAGTGCTTCAGGTGCGTTGACGGTCGTCTTGACTCTTCAGCCACGAGGTCCAGGAGGCGTTGTCGGCAACCAGGAGCAGGATTCGGGCTGGTACACGATGTCTGTCGAGTGCTGAGGTGTCGGCGACCGGATTGGACCCAACAAGCCTTGGCAACGGCAAGTCTCGATGCAGAGGAAGATCGTCGATGGTGCAGACCAGCAAGGTCTGGGGAACTCACCCAGCGAGGGTAAGTAAGGGCAGGCCTGGAGCAACCAGGATGCCAAGTTAGGAAAAGATTGGCCTTCGTTAAGGGCTACTAGCCAACGTCTAGCGACCGCGAAGGAGCCTCGTGACGCCGCACGTGGAGCTGGCTTACAAGACATTCGTGGAGTGGGGGCCAGTGATCTTCGGTGCAGGTGGTGCTGGAGGCTAGGGCTACTCGGAGCCCAAAGCACGACTTCTTGGGAGACCCAGAAGAGGATACACTTGCAAATGTGCTCGGTGTCCAGGGGTCACGGTCTCAAGTCACCCACGATAGCCACGGGCCTCAGCTTTGCTGGGGACTCAGGGTAGCCTCGGGGAAGTCTGAGAATCCACCTCTGGTGATGCGATGACTTCGGCGTCCGACGGGAGCTTCAGAAATGCGAACCGGACAGATGCTTCTTTGGTGCCTGCCAAGCAGGGGAGTCACTCCTTGACCCCAAGGGAGATTCTTCTGTCCTCTAATCGTGAGTAGAGCGTCGAAGGTCCAGGATTCTGTTTCAGAGTTTCGTCCAGGTATAATCTAAAGTCCTAAGGACTGGGTTCCTACCTTTATACTAAAGATAGGGGTTGGACTACTCTGTGGCCCCACCTATGGGTGGGTCAGGGCAGAGGGGTGGCTACACCCCTTTCCCTTTGTCCAGTTCGCGCCAAAGCAGGGGCTGCAAGCCCTGATCCGGTTTGAACTGGGGTATGCACTAGGGACACCAAATGTGCCCCCAGTGCAGGACTTCAAAGCACCCGAAAGTGCTCCCGCCCAGCCCCAATACACATTATCCTGTCTGGGGAGGTGGTCACACCTCCCTGGGACAGGAAACCTATTGTCCAGGCCTCCCCTGCCGGAGTTTCATCCAGCAGCAGGAGGCCAGACTCGTGTCTGTGGCAGCAGCATCCATTTTGTGATGCCAGGGCTCTGGAAAGAAGTTACCGGACTAGTCAGAGTTAACATGTCTTTCCCTCTAGAAGGGTGGAATGCTACCCCCGCCGCCAGGATTGGCGGGGGGTAGTATTCCAAGATGTTTGACACCAAACACGACATGTTTAGGTGCAGCCATTCCAAAGTTAGCATTTTACCGCGAGGTTATAATGCGCTTAAGAGTATATGGTCAGGCTGCACTACAAACAGCATCAGAGAGGGTCTCTGAACGCTGCAGAGGGGCCCTGCTCATGCAGGGGCACCCTCTCACATAGGAACCATGCACTCTGCCTTTAGGATTGATAAGGCCTGCCTTAGCAGTGACTTATAGGTTTATATGTGTGTATGTATTTAGTGATATAGGCAACCTACATCACAGTAAGGGGTGCATGCACCACCTTACCCAGGCTGCAGTAGCAGACCTGTGGTGTCAGTTTGGATGGCCTTCCAGGGGTGGCATAATACATGCTGCAGCCCCTGGCAGGCCTCTGAGGTACCTATGCCCTTGGTACATAGTATACCATATACTAGGGACTTATAAGGGCACTCCAGATCCCAATCAGTGATGTGCCTAAGGCACATGGAAACCATTTTAGAGAGGAAGCAGCTAGGCTGGGGTTCTGATTAGCAGGGCCCCAGCCAGACTAATGTCGAAAAACAGTGAAGCATCAGCAAAAAGTGGGGGTACCCATGTGAAGCAGATCCTACTCTCCTACACAACCCCCCCCAAACGTAGGGACATTAAACTAACCTTGCCCAGTTAAGTCTTCATGTTCTAAGTGGAAGTACCTAGAGAGTCCATCTGCATTGGCATGGTTACTCCCAGGTCTATGTTCCACTGTAAAGTCCATCCCCTGTAGGGAAATGGACCACCTAAGCAGTTTGGGGTTTTCACCCTTCATTTGTTTTAGCCATAAGAGGGGCTTATGGTCTGTCTGAACCAGGAAGTGTGTACCAAACAAGTATGGCCTCAACTTTTTCAGAGCCCAGACCACAGCAAAGGCCTCCCTCTCTATGACTGACCAACGTTTCTCTCTAGGGGTCAGCCTTCTGCTAATAAAAGCTACTGGCTGATCCTGACCTTCTTCATTCAATTGTGACAGTACAGCCCCTACCCCCAATTCCGATGCATCAGTTTGAACAATGAACTTCTTGGAGTAATCAGGACTCTGTAGAATGGGAGCAGTGCACATGGCCTGCTTCAGGTCATCAAATGCCTTTTGACAGCTAACTGTCCACTGAACCTTTTTGGGCATTTTCTTAGAAGTTAAGTCATTCAGGGGTGTCACTATTGATCCATACCCCTTGACAAATCTCCTATAGTACCCAGTCAGGCCTAAGAAGGCTCTCACCTGAGTCTGGTTAGTGGGAGCAGTCCAGTCCATGATGGTCTGGATCTTGCTCTGCAAAGGTTGAACCTGGCCTCCACCCACAAGGTGGCCCAGGTACACAACCTGACTCTGCCCTATCTGGCACTTGGTGGCCTTGATAGTCAGGCCTGCCTTTTGCAGGGCCTGTAAAACATTCCTGAGGTGGACCAGGTGATCCTCCCAGGTGGAGCTAAAGACAGCAATATCATCTAGATAAGCTGCACTATAGGCTTCCAGACCTGTGAGAACTGTATTCACCAACCTCTGGAAAGTGGCAGGTGCATTCTTCAGACCAAAGGGCATCACCAAAAATTGATAATGCCCACTAGGGGTTGAGAATGCTGTTTTTGGCTTTGCATCATCAGCTAGTCTGATCTGCCAGTAGCCAGCTGTCAAGTCAAATGTGCTGAGATATTTGGCTGAGGCCAAAGTATCTATGAGCTCATCTGCCCTTGATATTGGATGGGCATCAGTCCTAGTGACTGCATTGAGACCCCTGTAGTCCACACAAAACCTCATCTCTCTTTTTCCACCACTGGTGTGAGGTTTTGGTACAAGGACCACTGGACTAGCCCAAGGGCTAACTGAGGGTTCAATAACTCCCAAATCCAACATTTTCTGGACTTCAGTCCTGATACAGTCCCTGACATGGTCAGGTTGCCTATAAATCTTATTTTTAATAGGCAGACTGTCCCCAGTGTCCACTTCATGAGTGCACCAGGTGGTCTGACTGGGTGTCAGTGAAAACATATGTCTAAACTGATTGAGAACTTGCCTGCAATCAGTTTGTTGCTGGGTAGTGAGGCTGCCTGCCAAGGCTGCACCATCAACTGACCCATCGTCAGGGTTCTGTGAGAGCAGGTCAGGGAGTGGGTCACTCTCTTCCTCCTGCCCTTCATCAGTAGCCATGAGCAAGCCCATGTCTGCCCTGTCCACATATGGTTTTAGTCTGTTGACATGGAGAACCCTGTGGGGACTCCTGGGTGTTCCCAGGTCCACTAAGTAAGTGACCTCACCCTTCTGCTCAACAATAGTGTGGGGTCCACTCCATTTGTCTTGGAGAGCTGCTGGGGCCACTGGCTCCAACACCCACACCTTCTGTCCTGGCTGGTAAACAGTCAGAACAGCCTTTTGGTCATGCCAGGCCTTTTGAAGTTCCTGGCTAGCCTCAAGGTTTTTGGTTGCCTTTTTCATGTGCTCAGCCATCCTGGAGCGGAGACCAAGTACATAGTCCACTATATCTTGCTTTGGGGGCTTGAGAGGTAACTCCCATCCTTCCTTCACCAAGCACAGTGGACCCCTCACAGGGTGGCCAAACAGAAGTTCAAAAGGGCTGTAACCAACCCCTTCTGAGGCACCTCCCTATATGCGAATAAAAGGCAGGGCAAGAGTATGTCCCATCTACGCCTAAGCTTTTCTGGGAGCCCTTTAATCATGCCCTTCAAGGTTTTGTTGAATCTCTCAACTAAACCATTGCATTGATGGGTGATAGGGTGTGGTGAACTTATAAGTCACTCCACACTCCTTCCACATTGCCTTTAAGTACCCAGACATGAAGTTAGCACCCTGTCTGATACTACCTCCTTAGGAAAGCCCACTCTTGAGAAAATTCCCAGGAGGGCCCTTGCCACCACAGGTGCTGTAGTGGTCCTAAGGGGTATAGCCTCTGGATACCTGGTGGCATGATCCACTACCACCAGAATAAATCTGTGCACAGATGCTGTTTGGGGATCCATGGGACCAACAATGTCAATCCCTACCCTCTCAAAGAGCACCCCCACCACAGGTAGTGGTATCAGGGGGGCCTTTGTAGTGCCACCTGCCTTGCCACTGGCTTGGCAGGTTACACAGGAGCGACAAAACTCCTTACTGTCTTCAGACATGTGGGGCCAGTGAAAGTGAGGGACAAATCTGTCCCAAGTCTTGTTCTGGCCCAGGTGACCTGCTAAGGGAATATCATGGGCTAGGGTCAATAGGAAGCCCCTGAACTTCAGAGGTATATCCAACCTCCTGGTAGCACCAGGCTTGGGGTCTCTACTCTCTGAGTACAGGAGTCCATCATCCCAATACACTGTATGGGGACCACTAGCTTTCCCAGCAGCCTCAGCAGCAGCTTGCTGTCTGAGGGGTTCAAGGGAGGGGCAGCTCTGCTGCTCCTGGCTCAGATCTGCCCTAGAAGGTCCCCCTGTCCCCAAGGACTCAACCTGGTGTTTTAAGGTTTCTGCACATACACAGAGCTATGCACAGGAAAATGGGACCCCGGAATACAGTGGTTTGCCACCATATACCGTAGCACCCAAAAACCCCAACCCAACTAGCTTAGCATCCCATTAGCACCCAAGTACTAATGTTTGGACAACCCAGAACACGGTATCTTTATCTCTCAGGACTCACAGAAGCAAGAACACTCTTTCGTCACTCACTCGTACTTGTCCACAAGATGC